>BQNB010123117.1:0-20156 GCA_026074375.1 Tanacetum coccineum
AACTTAAAATAAAATAGTCTTAGTTCAAATGCATATTTTAATTTAAGAAAAAGTGATTTTCCCTATATTTATTAAATCACATATATCACACTTATCATAATTATGCTTTAAACAAAGGAAATCCTCAACTTTTTAGAAGGCTGCAACATCGGTTGCGAGCCGGCAAGATGCAACAAACTTTTATCAGTCTCGGATAATTACTATGTGCCTTATTTAGAAGACTGCAACATCGGTTGTGAGCCGGCAAGATGCAACAAACTTTTATCAGTCTCGGATAATTACTATGTGCCTTATTTAGAAGACTGCAACATCGGTTGTGAGCTGGCAATATGCAGTAAACTTTTATTAGCCCACAGTTTTTATTATTATTGTTACATCATTTTTCTTTCATCATTTTTTTTAATAGAACTTTATTTCACGATATATAGAGAAAATTTCTTTTTAGAAAATTGAAGTATAAATTTAAACTAAGACAAAAATGTTATTGACTATATTTAAAAAATTTGTTGATTTAAGTTTAATTTTTAAAAATAGCACGTATTATTAGTCCGGTTAGGAGCTTATAGGAGAGAAAAGCCACAAGCTACACTTATGAGCTCTTAAGATTTCCAACTAATCCTTGTTTAACATCTAACTCATAATTAACTCTATCATTTCTCGTTCTTCACAAATTTAAAATCTTTAATAAAAAGATCCGCGAATGCTTAGTCTAAAAGTTAAGGGGCAAGCTAGAGCGCAACATGCTCGATCGAGTCAAAATTTATTCTCATTCTACCCAGTAGGAAAGTCAAACTTGTGACAAAACACTTATTTTGTTTTTGAAAACAAATTAATTTTTTTCATTTTTTTGGTATTTTGGTGGTAAAGACGGGATTACGCGAAAACAACGGCTGCATGAACAATCAAATCGATAGATCCCCCCTCCATACTAGAACTAAACATTGTCCTCAATGTTTTAAGAAGGGTCTCTACGTAAATCTAAAACCGTTTATTAAGTATGCTTAAAGATAAACGTTAGTCGATAAGATTTGGATATTGGATCCCCATAATGAAGCTGAGGATTTGAAGCTCGAGTGAACGAAGGACAAAACCACGAGCACGAGAGGCTTCATAATCCAGCGCAATCCTGGACATATAATACAAAAACCACAAAACACGAGAAAGGAAGAGGCGAGCCTCCCCACAACACATTTATTCATTACTACTACTAATATTATATTAGGATAAGCATGGGTTGCCACCCACGAAGCACTTGTTTTAGGTCACTAAGCTTGACCTGTCCCCGAATTCATTGGTCCTTGGGGAAGGTTTGGAGATCCGGGACAACCATCAGTGGTATGTCCCCTCCAAAGTAGTGCTTGAGTCTATGACAGTTCACCTTGAAATTTGGTCCGTCGGTTTGAGATAACTCGACGGTGCCATAAGGGAAAACTTGGGCAACGATGAACGGTTTCGGTCCAACGGGTTTTAAGTTTACCCAAGAAAATCTTCAATCGAGAATTAAAAAGAAGGACTCGGTCACCAATGTTAAAAACACGGTTCTTGATTTTGGAGTCATGGATCTTCTTTGTTTTCTCTTTGTAAATCAAAGAGTTCTTGTAGGCTTGATCATGAAGTTCATTTAATTCACTGAGTTGAACTTTTCGGTGATCACCAGCGGACTTAAGGTCAAAGTTTGCATACTTCAAGGCCCAATAGGCTTTGTGCTCGAGCTCGATCGGTAGATGACATGCCTTTCAGTGCACGAGCTTGTAAGGAGTACACCCGATGGGTGTTTTGAAAGCGGTACGGAAGGCCTATAGTGCATCATCTAATTTATCCGACCAAGAGGCACGGTTCTCGCCTACAGTCCTTTCTAAGATTCTTTTCAAACCACGGTTGGAGACTTCCACTTGCCCACTAGTTTGTGGGTGATACGCGATAGCAAGGCTGTGAGTGACACCGTACTTAAGCATGACCTTTGCGAATTGGTCATTGCAAAAGTGCGTACCGCGATCACTAATGATAGCGCGGGGAGTTCCAAACCGAGCAAAGAGAGATTTCAAAATTTTAACAACAACTCGGGTGTCGTTGGTGGGGAGCGCTTTTGCTTCAACCCATTTCGACAAGTAGTCGACGGCCACGAGTATATACTTGTTCCCTCGTGAAGACGGGAACGGACCCATAAAATTGATACCCCAAACGTCAAAAATCTCGCAAACTTAGATGGCATTTTGGGGCATTTCATCTTTTTGCGAGATTTTCCCGTGACGTTGACAAGAGTTACATGATTTGACTAAGTCATGGGCATCATGATAAATTGTGGGCCAATAAAAACCGGAGTCAAACACCTTTTTGGCGATGTAGTTCGGGCCATGATGTCCCCCGGTGGGTCCATTGTGGCAAGCCTTAAGAATATCAATGGCTTCTTGGCCGTAAACACACCGCCGGATGACTTGATCAGCACAAATTTTGAACAAATAGGGGTCGTCCCAAAAGTAGTTATTAACACCCTTGAAAAACTTTTTCTTTTGTTGGGACGACATCCCTTTAATCACAAAATTCCTTGCATGGTAATTTGAAAAATCGGCAAACCATGGGGTACTATCATCACCACGAAAAGATACCATGTTAAGTGTCTCGAGAGGAAATGTTTCATTTATTTCTTTGTTCTCGAGCACACTATGATTTTTGACAAGACTAAATAGGATCGGAATTTTTTGAAAGCATACACCACGGCTAATAATTCTTTTTCCGTCGTAGTGTAATGTGCTTGAGCATCCTTCATGGTCTTACTTGTATAGTGTATAGGCTGGAAATGTTTTGTTTTACGTTGCCCCAAGACCGCACCCAACCTATTCAAAATCACTCCGCGTCACACATCGAACAACTCAAAAGGTAGGCCTCAATCGGGGGAAACAAAATATTGTATCTTCGGTCCAATATTTTCTTAAGAGTTATAAAAAGCTTCAAAACATACGTCTTGAGAAGAAGAAACGGATTATCTTCTTTAAGAATACGGGTCATCGTCGACTCGGTGCTTTTTTGATAAATATAGAATAAATCACGTATAGAATTCACCCGGACCTGACCAAGAAACTCCGAATTCCTTTGGACGGTGGTGGGATGAGTAGCTTAGCAATAACATCGAACTTTAGCCTATCAACCTAATCCTGTCTTAGAAATCTTATGGCTAAGGACAATCTTACCTGTCTAAAGTGACTCTTTCCCAATTAAGACAAAGATTGGGTCTTCACACCGTAATAAGCATCTTGTCCAAATAGGGAGATGCAAGTTCTGAATGAATTCCAAAGACCGAAAATTCGTCCATAAAGACTTCCATCATTTTTTCAATCATACCGTGAAATATAGCCATCATACACCTTTAGAACGTGCCCGGTGCATTGCATAAGCCGAAAGGCATGCGACGGTAGGCAAACGTTCCATAAGGACACGTGAATATGGTCTTTTCTTGATCTTTAGGGTTGATGGGAATTTAAAAGTAACCCGAGAAACCATCGAGAAAATAATAGTATTCGTTTCTCGCTAGTCTCTCAAACATTTGGTCCATAAACGGTAATGGAAAGTGGTCTTTACGGGTGACATCATTTAACTTTCAGTAGTCAATGCATACACGCCATCCAGTAACCAATTGAGTAGAAATTAACTCGTTTTCTTCATTTTCAACAACGGTAAAGCCACCCTTTTTCGGCACACAATGTATGGGGCTCACCTAAGGACCATCCGAGATAGGGTAAATCAATCCGGCATTAAGGAGTTTAAGAACCTCCTTTTTGATCACCTCGTGGATATTAGGATTGACCCTTCTTTGGTGTTAAACCGCCGGTTTAAAATCGTCCTTTGTTAAAATTTTGTGTGTACAAAATTATGGGTTAATACACTTAATGTCAGATAATTTCCAAGCAATGGCTTGCTTGTGTGACTTTAAAACCTTTATGAGAGCGGCTTTCTCCTCATCTTTCAAGTCTTTAGCAATTATGACGGGTAATTTGTCGGTACCCTCCAAAAATGCATATTCAAGATGAGGCGGTAAGTCCTTAAGTTCAACCTCGGGTGGTTCATCAATAGAAGATTTTTCATTTTTAGGTTCAACAACTTTAAGTTCTTGTGGAGGGAGAGGTGGTGATGATGGATCATCATTAAGAAATTTTTCAAGAAGAAGAATGTCTCCCTCCGAATCATAGTAAGAGTCATCAATTTCTGGTGAAATTGGCTCATCTTCAATAGCTAGGAAAGCATCGGTTTCCTCGAGAAGAAAATCACTATCCCCGAAGGGAGTGAGAGTAGGAGAAGAGGTAGAAACAATTGGTTCCGTAGATGGAGTGGGATTGCCACTCACGGAAAATCCAAGAACTTCTTGAGAATACTCCTCACAAGCAATGTCAATGACGTCGATTCGGTTAACCGATATATCATCATAAATAGAGGAATATCTCGAAGTTTGATCAAGATTGAATGTTAGGGTTTTATTGCCAACACGAAGAGTTAATTCTCCCGCGTAAACATCAATCAAAGCACGTCCGGTTTTAAAAAAAGGATCTCCCGAGAATTAGAGGAACTCGGGGATCGGCATAAAAGTCAACGACTACAAATTCGGCTAGGAAATGGAACTTTCCCACTTTTTTAAAGACATCTTCGGCGACACTGATTGGTCGAGAAATTGTCCGGTCCGCAAGTTCGAGAGTCATACAAGTAGGAGTAAGTTCGGGAAGGGAAAGCTTTTTCCACACGGAAAGTGGCATGAGGTTAATGCTAGCGCCAAGATCGGCCAAGGCTAAGCATACATCCATTCCGAGAAAATCTCACGGGATGAGAAACTTGCCGGGGTCTCCAAGTTTTTCGAGTAACTTTTTGAGGAGAACCGCCGAACAATGCTCATTCAACGGAGTTCTTGCCAATTCAAACAATTTTTCTTTATTGCTTAACAAACCCTTAATGGTCGAGGCAAACTTAGGCATGAGAATGGGAGCATCCGCGAAGCTAATGTCGAAATGCAAATCTTGGAAGATTTGGAAAAATTTATCCATTTGGTTATTAGCCTTTTTGCGGAGCTTTTGGTCATTAAGTCTAGACGGATATGGAATTGACGGTTTCGGGTTAGGCTTCGGAGCACTAACGGGAGCTTCAACTGGCTCAGGAATTGGTACATGAGTTTCAACTTGGACAACCGGAGGTTGGACGTCTTCGGTACCTCCGTTATTAGTAGGAGGCACCGTGTTTTTTGTAACCTCGGTTTCACGTTCCACTAATTTAGGGGGAGAAGAAGAAGTAGTAGGAATCGTGGGTCCCTTGTAAGCAACACCACTTTGGGTGGTGATACCTTTCAAATCTTCCCTTGGGTTAGTAATGGTGTTACTCGGAAGAGTTCTCGAACCCGAAGTAGAAGCGGTATTCATTTTCATGCAAATGACTCTAAACCATATTTCTTTTAAAAAAGATCATTAGTGAATTGGTCAATGTAGTCATGTTGGTTTGCATGTTTTTCAAAATGCCATCATTTTCCTTCATGTAGTTCGAGAATTCGGCATTCGTTACAACTTGCGGTTGAGGAATCGGAGCTTGATGAACCGGAGCTTGGTAAGGCGGGGCTTGATAAGCCGGAGCCGGGGCTTGATAAGCCGGTGCTTGATAAGTTGGAGTTGGGTTTTGAACATGATTAGCTCCTTGGAAAAATTGGTTTCGACCTTGGTTGTTTCCTTGATTCCTATTCTGATTCTGATTTTGATTGTTTCAATTTTGATTTTGATTCACATTAAACCTGGGTGGTTCGAGATAATTGTCCGAACGATAGCTAAGTAAATTACGGTTACCTTGAGGTTGGTAAGTATTACCACCTTGATTGTAGGCTCCCGTAGCATATACATTCTGAGTTTGGCCAATGGTGGCTGGACAATTAATGTAAGAATGAGGACCACCACAAGTTTCACAACTCGATGTTACGGAATTAACTTGTTGGTTTATTTGAAGCATTTTTATTAAGTTCTTGTTGATTTCCGTCATTTCAAGCTTAAGGGCTGCTATTTCTATATTAGAAGAAGTGATAGAACTAGATGACTCACTCCGTTGGACTGAAGTGTCCCAATCATTGTGGTGAGCGGTCATATTCTTGACGAGATCATAGCACTCTTTGGGTCGGCTTTTCATAAAAGTACCACCGGTAGCAGCGTTGATAGTATCACGATGCCTCAATGTTAACCCGTTATAGAAAGTATCTATTTGAGTCACGGGTAACATGTTGTGGTTAGGACACCGATCAATTGCAAGCTTGTAACGTTCCCATGCTTCGAATAACGATTCATCGGGTTCTTGACGGAAATTCGTAATATCATTTCTCAACTTGGTCACAGTAGAGGGTGGGAAGTATTTTTCGACAAATATTTTTTCCATTTGGTCAAAGGTGGTGATAGAATTCCTTGGAAAACGATCAAACCATTCGGCGGCACGATGTTGCAAGGAGTAAGGGAAGAGATATAGACGAAAGGCGTCATCGGAGACCCCATTCAATTTCATACTTTGGGTGACATGCAGAAACTTGTCAAGATGCTTGTTGGCATCATCACCCGGTCCACGAAATGGATACGAATTTTAAACTTGTTGAATCATGTCATTCTTAAGTTCAAAATTAGTTGCCTGAATTGCAATCGGGGCAATTGGTCCACCCCGACCATTCAAAGTTGGTTGGCACAACTCCTCCATCGTTCGGAGGTCGGGAACTGGTAAACCACCTCCCGCAGGAGGTAGTCCGTCATCACCGTTTCCGTTAGCGGCCGTATTGATTTCTTCAAAATCGTTCAAAGAATTAGGATCAATGCGAGTTCTTCTTCGAATTGTACGTTCGGGATCTTCGAGAGGTGGAAAAAGATTCATTGTGGACGATCGAGTGCTCATGCACTAAAAAGAAATATAAAAAGAGAAATTATACTAATTAATTAATTTTTTATTTTTTATTTGGTTTTTCAACAATTGATTCACAATGTATTTTAATAAAGAAAATGAGACCGAATAACTTAAACCAATAATCAATTTTCTTCACGGTAGCTCTCTAAAAGAAAAACGCACAAAGAAGCGGAGGAGCGGGAAAACGCGAAGCTATTAAAAACCTTCTCCTTTAGGGCCGTAGTTCCTCGGAACAACCCTCCTTATACCTCTCTTTTAGTTTGTTAATCTCTTAAAGGTGAGCCGCACTTCACAAGTGACACAAAGGCAAGTTTTGAATATTTTGTTTGGGAACTTATTATGATAATGCTCAAGTTTAGAGCATGATATTGATGATGATTTTTTTATTAAGGACAATGTTTTATTTTTATTTTTTGATTTTTTTTCTTTATCTTAATTAAAAAGAAATGAAAAATATTTTTGTATTTTTATATTTTTAATAAAGAAAATAACTTCACAAGGAAGGATCTTCAAGGCACAACAAACTTCAACTCGATAATCGTCTCACGACCTCCCTGGCAGCGACACCAAAAATTGATTTCAAACTTTAGGTATATATAAATAATAATACTACTTATATTAACCAAACCAAATCAAGTGACCCTTGAAAAGGTTTAAAGAAAGAAAATCAATGAAATCCGAGTAGTATATGATATTCCCGGGTCGTTTTTCCCAACGAGGAGTGCAAATTTGAGAGTCGAAAGTCGGTTTGATATTTGATGTTTGAATAACAAAGATTTTGATTGGTTTTTCTAATTCTACGGGAAAAACAAGTAAGGCAATCTAAAAACGAAATTAATTAAAGCTAAATCACTAAAAACTATAACGGGAATCCTAAAAAAACATGACTTAAAACCTAATTTATCAAAATTTAATCCTAAAATGATTTTTTAACTTTTTATAAATCCTAAGTGACTAAAATGCTAGAACAAAGAAAAGTAAACAAAAAACGTAAGCAATTAAAGTGAAAAACGAAGAAAAACAATAACGGGACCAAATCTCGTTCTTTAAAAAACCAAATTCTTCAAATTTAACCCTACGAAAGCAAAATTAATTTTTAACAATCCTAAATGATAAAAGAAAATTTTAAAAAAAGAATTATAATTTTTTGACTTTTATTTAATTTAATATGAATTAAAAACAGTTTTAATAAGAAAAATTCATTAAAAATACTAAACTAAATGGGAAAAATCTAAAAAATTCAGGGAAAGTAGTTTGGACAGTGCTTGATTTAAGAAAAATAAAATGCTTACAACAGCTTATCGAAATAAGCTGTAATGAGCAAAGGAAGGGCTGAAAAACAAAGTGGCTAAAAAAGGTATAAAAATAAAGTAAAAGGAAAATGGGCAGATAGCCCTACTGGTGCTGATGGTTAGAGTGTGTGTGTTAAATATGTTGGTTTGTGAAAGGGGAGGTCACAGGTTCGAGTCCTGTGGCCTTCCTTTTTGGAAAACTTTTTTTTTTCTTTTTTTTTCAAAACTTGTAAAATAAGCAAAAACAACAATCTTTTAAAAAGCTACTTTTTTCAAATCTTCAAAATAAGCTGGTGAAAAGCAAAAATAAGTGACAATTTTGATTTTCTTTAACTAAGGACTAAAAAAGCTAAAATGTTTTACTTTTTAAGCACAAATAAGCAACAAAAAAGACAAATAAGCTAACACAGATACTATACTACACCTAATAAGCATTTATGAACAAAATTAAGCAAAGAAATCAAGCAAAAAAGCCTTAAAAAGCAAATATGCAAAATGGCCAAAACAGTTAGCCAAACAGCCAAGAAGGCACTTTCTAGCTTATTTTTAAGCTAGTTAGTAGATCCTTATGGCTAAGTGGCTTATACCACTCAGATTGCACTATTTTTGGTTTTTTTTAAAAGAGAAATTTGCTTTTGCAGCCCTATAAATAAGCTAGTAAAAGTTGCCTAAAATGTAAAATAAGCTTAAACAGATAAAAATTATACCACAAAGAACTTGTGCAAGAAAAATCAGACCCTAAAACAAACTTTTACTTATCTAAATTTGAACTTGAAAAGGGACTTTTACTTTGAAACAGAAAACTATGATACTTGATAGATTTTTGACAAAATCTCAACCACAATTGCACACTTAAACTACTCTAATCCTACTGCATTCTTAGACATAAACAAGCATGTAAAAGCATGCAAACACAATTATGACCACCAAATCAATACTAAGCAATAAGCTAAGCTATATAAGCCCAAACCTCGCAGACTCAAACCATTAATCCTAAACACATTAGAAATGAAATTTACACTTTGAAATTCTTTTAAAAACATATTATCTTACTTACAAAGAGCATGTTAAGAAGGCTAGTGACCAAAAATTTTTTCAACATATTTTGACCTATTTTTGAGCCTACTGACCCAAAGCACCAATTTTAAACAATTATTCAAAACAATTTTAAATAGATTAATGGATTTTAAGTAAAGTAACTTAAAGACCAATGAATTATAGCTTATACAAACCTAATGAACACCTTTTAACAACTAAAAAGCCAGAATAACAAGATTAAACAACTATTTCTACTTAAATACGCTATTTAAGAACCAGATTTTTGCCAAAACTTGAAACAACAAGATTTAAACTACAACTAGCATCAAAACATGATCAAACCACAATAATAAGACATATAAAGCAGAGATAAGTAATAATAAGCACAGTGATAAGCAGAAATAAGCCAGAAGCAGTTTTTACAAAAAAAAAAAAATTGTAAAAATGAACTTACAAGTGCCTTTACTCAAAACAAGGCTAATTAAGCTTTTAAAAGCTGATCTACAAGCTCTAGCTTATCAAAAATAAGCTGGTGGTATCCATAAGCCCATCCAAGTTTGGCTTATCATCCAATATAAGCTGAGGTAGTTTTAGGGGTGGAATTTTTGGTGAATCTTCTTAAGTACTTAACATGTTAGTATGCTTAAAGAAAACAGGTTATATAAAACTCAAATAAGATCTTGAGAGAGCTTGAGAGAGCTTATGAAAGACTTTAACAGGTTAGTATACTTAACAGGTTGGCCCATTAAATATTTCTTCGATATCGGCTTCGGTTTTGACTTTAACTTTTCGGGGTTGACTTTTTGGTTGACTTTGACTTTTTGCGCTCTTTCCATTCCCGTGCTCGGTTTTGTCATTTTGGCTTCATTTTTGTCGTTTTGGCTTTGTTTTCGTCCTTTTCTTAAATATCCGTTACCTGCACAATATAAATGAAAAACATACAAATACAATGTATTTTTGGTATATTTTTAGTCTTTTAAGCATGTTTTTAAAGGTCAAAGGTATGTGTCTTTAAACACATACCAATCACACATAAGTTCAAACAGAAGATTCTAGTTTGGGCTTATGATCACAGAAGCACATGTGAGTTTTTGTTTTAATAATTCAAATGCTTTTTGATAGTCATCATTGAATTCGAACGGAGTATCTTTTCCAAGCAGCTTAGTTAAAGGTCAGACAATTTTTGAGAAATCTTTTATAAACCGTTAGTAAAAACTGGCATGTCCTAGAAAGCTTCTAACAACTTTGATGTTGGTAGGGGGTGGAAGTTTTGAGATTACGTTGATTTTTGCTTTGTCGACTTCAAGTCCTGCGCCAGACACCTTGTGTCTAAGCATAATTTCTTCTTTGACCATGAAGTGACATTTTTCTCAATTAAGGACAAGATGAGCATCTTTACAATGCTGGAGCATTTTATTGAGGTTGTTTAGGCATTTGTCGAAAGATTTTCCAAAGACAGAGAAATCATCCATGAATACTTCAACGGATTCTTCAATCATGTCATGAAAGATTGCCAACATGCACCTTTGAAATGTAGCTGGAGCATTACATAATCCGAAAGGCATTCGCCTATAAGCGTATGTACCGAAGGGATACGTGAACGTTGTTTTTTCTTAGTCCATAGGATCGATAGGAATTTGGAAATATCCAAAAAAAATCATCGAGGAAACAAAAATATTTATTTCCTGCGAGTCTTTCCAACATTTGATCCATAAACGGCAAAGGAAAATGATCTTTTGCAATTGCTTCAATGAGTTTATGATAATCGATGCATACTCGCCAACCCGTAATGGTTCTTGTTGGTACAAGTTCATCATTTTCGTTTATGACTACTGTAATACCACATTTCTTTGGTACACAGTGAATAGGACTAACCCAAGGACTATCGGCAATTGGATAAATAATACCAGTATCTAAGAGTTTTACGATTTCTTTCTTAACAACTTCTTGCATATTTGGATTTAACCTTCTTTGTTTTTTTGGATACCTGGCTTTTTGTCATCCAGAAGTTGTATCTTGTGTTTCAGAATGATGGGCAGATACCAAGAATGTCTATTGTTTTCTAGGCAAATTCTTCTTTATGTTTTTTAAGGACATATACAAGTTTGCTTTTGTTTTGAGCAGAGAGTTGAGATGATATGATTACAGGAAGAAAAGAGGGTTCTTCTAAAAATACATATTCTAAGTTATCCGGAAGAGGTTTGAGTTCGAGATCTGTAGGAGGTTCTTCGAGAGATGTCTTGATTTTATAATCTGTGTTGATGGTGATTTTCTCAAATTTCGGTTCTTCTTCATCGGACTCAGAGTCATAGTTTTCAATTGAAGCCATTGCTATGAATTTATCGAATTCAAAAAAGATTTCTTCTTCGAGAACGGTTCCTTCGATGGAATAGAGGATTTTGCTTCCTTCGTCTAAAAGAGCATCAAAATCTTCTTCTAAGATTTCATCGATAATATCGATACTAAAACATGTATCATCATTTGAATAAGAGTGTTTAATGGCAGAATCGATATTAAAGATCATTCATTCAGTTCCAACTCCTAGATTGAGTTGTTTCTGTTTAGCTCGAATTACTGCATCAGCAGTTTGAAGAAAGGGTCGTCCCAAAATGAGAGGAACTTTGCTATCTTCTTCCATTTTGAGAATAACAAAATCGGCAGGGAATGTGAATCTACCAACTTCAACGAGCATATTTTTAGCTATTTCAACAGGGTATTGGAATGATCGGTCGGCTAATCTTACGCTCATTTTGGTAGTCTTGAGAGTTTCGAGAGATAGTTTCGCATATAAGGAATACGACATAAGGTTAATACTAGCACCAAGGTCGGCTAAAGCATTACAGGAGAAAGTTTTATTGATGTTACATGGAATAAGGAAACTTTTAAGGTCTCCAAGTTTGGGTGGAACTTTGTTTTGAAGAATGGCGGAACTTTCATCGCTTAGAAAAGCGGCATAAATTTGTTCGATTTTATGTTTGTTGCTTATGAGTTCTTTGAGAAATTTGCCATAGTTAGGCATTCTGGCTAAGACGCCGACAAGAGGTACGTTGATTCGGACGGCTCGAATCATGTCGAGGAATTTTCCGTATTGGGCTTCCATTTTTTCTTTTCTAAGGCGTTGAGGATATGGGATTTTTGGTTTGTATGGTTTGGGTAACGTTGTTTCTTTGATTGGTTTCGGAGGTTGATTTTTTGGTTGTGGTGTAGGTTCATCGTCTTCAAAATCACCATCGAAGCTGATAGGAGTTTCAGAATTGTTTTGTTGCTCATTTGGGTTATCTGGTGGATCATAGGATTTACCACTTGTGAATATGGCATTCACATGCTCATTATGAGATTGTGGTGGTTGATAGGCTTTAGAGTTCTTATCTCGTGGGTTTGGTTGAGTGTTGCTTGGAAGAGATCCAGAAGGTCGACCAGATTGCTTGTTAGCGAGTCTGACGAACTTAGTTTCAAGGTTTTGGATTGAAGTTTGATGATTTTTGGCTACTGTTTCGAGTTAAGTTTTGAGGTCCATGAATGTCTCTTTGACAAAAGCATTGGTTGATTGGTGAGATTTCATAAAATCATTGAATTGTCTTTGAAGATCATAGGATTTATCATCGATGTTGGATCGGTAGTTGTCTCAGTTGTAATCATTTACTCTGCTTGAACACCAATTATTGCGATTTGAGTCTCGGTCACGGTATTCATTGTAAAAACGAGTCTTACGGAAAGTTTGCATGAATTTAGCCTCTTCTTCACGGGACATAGGTATGTCATTATCGTCAAGATCGGGTGTTGGTTGTTTTGCACGAGATTGGAGTTCTTTGTACTGAGCATCCATTTTTATGGTCATGGCATCCATTTGGGCCATAATTTTGTTAGTGTCGAAATTACTGTTACCTTCAGCGGCGAAAGCAACGGTTTTCTTAAAAGATGATTTGGTTTTTTGATTTTTAGCCCAATCGAGCTTGAGTAAGACTTTATCTTTGAGAAGCTGATAAGCTTGATTTGGTGTTTTATAGAGGAAAATACCACCTGCTGCGGAATTTAGAACTTCTTGGGTTATTTCGTTGAGACCATGGTAAAAGATTTTGATAATATTGCCTTTGGACATATTATGACCATGGCAATTTCTGAGCATTTCCTTTATACGAATCCAAGCATCGTTTAGAGATTCATTTTCATGTTGAGAAAAGGCACGAATTTCTTCGAGGAGTCAGTCAAAAAGAGCTAGGGGAAAGAGTCTGCTAATGAAAGCGGTTCAAAGTTTATCCCATGTTTTGATAGTTCCTTCGTTGGGTTCGTCCAGCCATGTTTTTGCTTCTCCAGTGAGTGATAGGGGAAACATCATTAGGCAGACAGCTTCATTCTCGGTATATCTGTATTTAAACATATACAAATTCAGAGGAATTCATGAATGTGTTTATGAGGATCAGTTTTGGTTCTACCATCAAATTGGTTCCTTTGACGAGAGTCAAGTGGTTACCTTTAATTGAAAATTTGTTTGCTGTTTCAGGAATAGTAATTGTGAAACCAGGAGTCGTTGCGACAACACGGTCGATAGCCCACATGGGTTCATCATCCATTGGATCGTAATTTTGAAGAATATCAAGAAAGTGACTGAAGTAATTGATGTTGAGAATTGGCGGATAGACAATTCTTGGGAGTTGAGGTGGATTTTTTCTTTGATCGAATGGAACTCTTCTATTTCGTCGACGAAGTCTATGATTTAGAGTATGTTCAGGTTCAGGTAACGGTTCAACAAGTTCAGAATTAGAAGCACGTACATGCATCCAAAGGAGAATTTATGTGGGTCAGTTTGCCAGAAAATTGTACGGCGATTTTTAAGAAAGAAGGGGAGTTAAAATAATTTTCCTAAGTTGACTACAGAACAGCTTAAAAAATCCTCGGCAGCGGCGCCAGAAACTTTGATGTGTTTCAAAAGCTTTAAATTTATAATGACTGAAAATACCAATTTTATCATAGGGAAACACACGGGTAAAAGTATAACCTACGTATATAGTATAATCTTGTTTAGGTAAGACCAAGTCGTCCACAAGGATTTAAGTAGTGTTTAAATTATCAGGAAGAAAATAGACTTTAACAACTTTGAAAATAACTTTTATTTTACCGGTGATAATAAAGATGACTACTCGGATAGTTGAGAATAACTTATAAGTAGTGGTAATGATTAAGACCTCCAAGGTGGAACTTTAACTTATAAAAAGGATTTCTCGTCAGAAAACGTTTTCACAAATTAACTTAATTAACTTAAGACTTATATTTAGTTAGCTAGACTAGATGTCACTCAAATGATCTAGTTAACTTATTATATCAAAGCTTTTTTTTTATCAATTTACGAAAGTAGATTTCTCGACACAGACGATAAAGACCATAGACAAATCTTTAAAACCATATAGATCATAACGGGTCTTTTGACCTATGCCGATACGATTATATAATCTAAGTTGATAAGCAAAACCGACAAGATAAGATATAATAGGGGTGAAACATAATCTTGAGATTAACAAGATCATAATCATACCAAACACTTATTCAATATTATAACTTCACCTAGTAGTCATGAGAGAATTAGCCTCTCATGGCTATGTAGTTCATAACATAACTTGATTCAATAAGAAACTTTATTATTTTAATAAACTAAGATGATGTTCTTCTTCATTCTTGGTTGTTTGATCTTGAATCTTCAAAAGGTATGGTGTTTATGGTTGAGAAAAGGTTGGGAAAGGATTTAGGATATCATAAGGGTGAGAGAGAGTGTGTGTGTGATATGAGGGAAATAAGTATGAAGGGATGATTTGTGGTAAAAATTAGTCTCCTATTTATAGGCTGATTTTAGGGTGAAAGTGCGGCGCACAATTTTATAAGTGCGGCGCACTTGAGGTGTTAATACGCCAGTATATAATGACTTCATTTAATTTTTGTAGCCATATGGGAAGTGCGGCTCACAAAGTAACTTGTGCGGCGTACTTAGGGAGTTAATGCACTATTTTGACTTAGCCTTTAATTCTTTCACTTTGGGAAGAAGTGTGGCACACATTGGGTAAGTGCGGCGCACATTTGCACTTTTCAGCTTGAGACTTTATCTTTTTCTTGTATCTTGATTTTCAAAGTGTATAAGTACTAAAGTACTTGATCTTTGGGTATTTGAGTCGGTGGTGTCCTTCAAGTGAAATGAAGTATTTCATGCTATTAAGTATCGAATAGTTCACGAGAAATGATACAATAATTATATAAATAACCCCTACACAAAAAATTGTATCCAATTTAGGCGTTATCAGTCTTCTCTTAAATTCTCATGATTAATTGATATTTTTCTAACCGCTGATGTAATGCGCCGTACATTCATAAGAGTGCGCCGTGTCACTTTGAATCATTATTCTTTTTCCCACCGTTCACAAGTATGCACGCTCTTCATACGAAGTGCGCCGCTCTTCTTAAGAGTGCCCCACATTCCATGCCGGACTTTATTAATTATCTTTATGTATTTCCATTCCAAAGTCCTTACTCTAACGACGTCAACGTATCATGAAGATATCTTGTGCATTTCAGTTCCTTTTGCGTCTTTTAATCTGAAAAACTATCACAAATAAGTACCTTTAGAACGTATTTTATTATATCTTAGTTATATAGCTAAATAACATATTTACGACGGATATTTTATGTATAATTTAAACTTTATCAAATCCCCCCATACTTAGCTATTGCTTGCCCTCAAGCAATCAAAGCAAAAGTACTTCATTTTTATATATGTGGAAGAATAAACAAATCAATGATCACAAGCTAAGATAACGCGACTAAGCAACTCACGAATTTAGAATAAGTTTGATTTCACACTCGCTCATATTTAGCGGAGTGAATGATATAAGTAAATCGCTCAATTGCTCACACACGATTCATTTAAATTACCATATGCTTGTACAAGAAACTAAACAAATCCGATGGGGGTGTAAGCACTAGACATAATCATCAAAAGAGAGGGGTTTTATAAGGTTTTTATGGTTTGGATATGGTATAGAATGATGTGGGATTTATTTTTGGTATTTCTCAGGTTTAAAGTGTCAAAAAGTTCATAATCAAATTATTATCCACAATATCCGCAAATATTCACTTAATTTCTTTCCTTTTACCACATTTTTGGCTTATTTTTGCCTTTCATTTTTTTCTTTATACTTTTCTTTCTTTTAGGGATACTTGTTCTTCCCCATACTTATGATAAGCACACTACTTCGAACGAAACTAGAAGTTTGAAACCTTCGCACTTCATTATAATAGCAATACCAACTTTAACGCGCAATCATACGTACGGATAAAGTATCAAGTAATTCAATCATAAAACTTTCGACAAGGGTTAGGTTAAGGTTCAAGGTTGTATATATTTTTTCTTTTTAAATTTTTCCTTTGGTATCTAGCATTAAAGGTGAGTGCTAACAATGGGTTTAATTGGTTTTTTGTTACCTCTTTATCAAAAAATTCTATAACACGCGAATGTGATCACATTTTGGTTTTCATAAAGAATTTCAAGAACAAGTTCTAGAATTAACAAATCACTGCTACACTCTTACACACAAAATCAAGCTTAAAAGATGTATACTATAAAAATAAGAATAGGCTCGAAATTCCTCATATTTTCAGTGGTAATGGGTATAAATATGTTAGCAAAGTTATCAATCCAGAGTCAGATTTGCTTAAATGATCAGCGAAAAGATTCTTCTTCCAAAATTTAAGTTTTATACATTTTTATTACTAATTTTAATACATATATTTATTTATTAATTTTGAAAACATATATAAGTATATATTATATATTTATGAAAATTTTATTTTTCATATTTATCCCCCCTCCCCGAATACTTAATATGAGCAGTGTCCTTAATGCGAGAAATATTATAGAGAAAAAATAAATTGGAAAAGTAAAGTTTAGGATAACACTTCTCTTATTTTCCGAGCACGATGAATTCGAAAAATTTGCACAAAGCTTCGTACACGAATTCGTATGTCTTTATCATATTTTCTTTTTACATGCTATAATTAGTTACAAACAATACAATACACACAGAATAATACTAATAATAATAGTAGTGGTACGAGAAAATTAAGTATTGTTTTAATGTTAACAGAGGCATATTACATATCAAAATATAAAAATAATATATTGTTTTTAGAAATTATTTATAATCGTGGCCCAATAGACGGTCACCAAATCCCAACACGTGTCATCTCGATACTACTCATGCTGCTGCTGCTCCTCATCATAACTAGGTGGTGCGTAGGCTCCCTGCAATGAAATGTTATACTGGCCAGTCGTGTACTTAAAAACTCCAGCGTACCTATCATAATGGTACGACTACCTACGGGACATCCTCTCCAGCGTACCCTGGCGTAACTTCATGCGACCCATCCTGTCATACAAATCCTACATAGTTAGGCGCGGGGGTCTAGGCATAGTAACTCTTAGGCACCAGGTGTTGGGTCCTCAGCAATCAACCTCCCTTAGAGCCGATCAACTCTTTAAAGGTGGTAGCATCTAAAGACCTACAATAAATTGGATCACTCAGTCCATCCAACACCTCATCGATTAACAAACTCATCTTCTTTGCTATCCTCGTCACAAATTGTCCACATCAGATCGTACTTTCTTATTGGGATCCCACACCTTTCCTCTTCTACCACTTAGCAATCAACCAGGCCACATTAGCATATTCGTCCCAGTGTTTAGCTTCAAACATACTCATTAACCACAACTCGTTTCTCTAAATCTTATTGTTGGGAATTAGAGGCATCTACAACTTAATGCTGTTGGTTCAAGTTTCTACTGCTGGGTGTAAGAGTTTCTATTGCTGGTTAAAGAAACTACTGCTGGTGAAGATTAGAGAAAACAGTCTAAGTCATTAGTACTGTTAGTATAATAGTTAGTGCTGCTAGTACAAAGTGTTAGTACTATCAGTTTATTAGTACTGTTAGTTATATAGTTAGTACTATTATTATAAATAGATTAGTACTGCTGTTGTGTTTTGCATGAGTCTGTTAGGAAATAGATATGCATTATTAGTAGACGCGTTTTGTAAGCCCATTAGGGTTTCTTGGTGTATAAAAGAAACCCTAAGGCATAGTTAGACATATAGATCTAGAAGTCATTTCTCATAGTTAGTATTCATAGTTACAAGGTTATTCTGTAACTTTGATTATGTTCAATTATATTTGAAAGTTTATCAAGATTTGTTTTTCTATTTCATTGTTCTTCATGTAATACAAATAGTTTACGCATTGTTTATAGTTTTTACAAATTTAGTTTCTATTATAGTGTCTTGGATCTTTCAACACAAACTAAGCTTTAACAAGCTAAGTAAGATCTGTTCAAAAGGGATCAACAAGTGGTATCGGAGCTTGTTGAGAAATTTTGAATAAGAAGAACTCTAACTCTACTCAAGATTTGTTAGTCAAAGAAAAGATGGAGTCACAATCAGAAACTACCCAAACGATGTCTGCACTAAAACTAAGGAGTATGATCTATGGAGCATGAGGATGGAACAATACTTTACTTTCACTGATCATGCCCTTTGGGAGGTAATAGTAAATGGTGATTCAGTTTCACCAATTGCATCAGCTAGTGCTAGTGTTGAAGGTCCTATTCCTCCTAAAACTACTGAACAAAAGCTAGCAAGGAAAAATGAACTAAAAGCAAAAAAGCACTCTTATGCTTGCCATTCCTGATGAGCACCTACTGAATTTTCATGCCTGTAAGGATGCAAAGTCCTTATGGGAAGCAATCAAGAATAGGTTTGGAGGCAACAAGGAATCAAAGAAGATGCAGAAGACCATTGTCAAGCAGAATTATGAAAACTTTGCTGCATCAAGTCAAGAAGGACTGGATAAAACCTATGATAGGTTTCAAAAACTCATCAGTCAACTTGAAATCCATGGTGAAGTTATCGCTCAGGAGGATGCAAATCTAAAGTTGTTAAGAAGTCTACCACCAGCTTGGAACAATATTGCTTTAATCATGAGAAACAAATCTGATCTAAACACATTGAGCATGGATGATTTGTATAAGAATCTGAAGGTGTATGAATCTGAGATCAATGGCCAAACAAGTTCAAACTTAAATTCTCAAAATGTGGCCTTTGTTTCCTTTGATAACTTCAGCAGCACTAATAAAACAGTTAATACTACTCATAGTGTTTCTCCTGCTAGTTCTAAGGATCAAGCTTCTACTTCATCATATGCTGATGATGTTATGTTTTCTTTCTTTGCTAACCAATCCAATGCCTCATAGTTGGACAATAAATATTTGGAACAGATTGATGCTAATAATCTTGAAGAAATGGATCTCAAATAGCAAGTGGCAATGCTTACCATGAGAGTTAAGAGAATCATAAAGAAAACAGTAAGGAAGCTGGATTTAAATGGCAAAGAGACTGTTGGCTTTGACAGGACAAAGGTTAAATGCTACAACTTCCATAGGAGAGGTCATTTTGCCAGAGAATGCAGGGCACTAAGGAATCAGAGCAATAGAAATAGAGATGATCCAAGAAGGAATGCACCAGTGGACACATCTACTACTAATTCCTTGGTTGTTTAAAATGGGATAGGTGGTTATGATTGGAGCTTTTAGACTGAAGTAGGCATCACAAACTTTGCTCTAATGGCCTATACATCTCAAGGTTCATCAAGTTCATCAAGTTCAGACTCTGAGGTATATACTTGCTCTAAAGATTGTTTAAAATCATATGAAGCTCTTTAAAAACAGTATGATCAACAGCGTGAAGCTCTTAATAAATCTAATCTAGAAATAATATGTTATCAAATATGATTAGAATCATTAGAAGCTAGGATAATTGTTCATGAAAAGAATGAAGCTGTTTATGAAGAAAATATTGCATTTTCAAAGTATGATGTCCAAGTGAAAGATATTTCTATCAA
>BQNB010123118.1:0-20156 GCA_026074375.1 Tanacetum coccineum
TGTAAACAAGTATAAATTGGTAAACATAAACAAGCATTCAACGATAAATCAAGAAATCAAGATAAACAAATACCAAACATTCAAATCTTCATAATAATGGCTAATACCCAAAGGTATTAGCCTTTAAACGTCATAATAAATACAAAATCAATTATTTAGCCAAGGTAAATTAACCGATTTAATGAATGATACCAAAAACTGAACGATTACTAAAGTATATAGAATTACACGTTGTCTCCTATGGAATTGATAGCGTTGCTCGACCTCTTCTGCTCTTTTTCTCCTCTGAAAATCGACTTTTATGGTTTAGGTATCAAGAATATGATTTAGCACACTTAAAACTCATTTTTAAGTTTTCTATTTATAAGATCTGGAAGTCGGTTCGATACGGCGTATCCAAGGATTGGATATGGCGTATTAGGGATTTCTTAAAGTAGGGACCACGCTTGATATCTTCCAGAATATTATATTTATTCCATATTTCTAATACGGCGTATTGGTCTTCTCTGGATACGGCGTATTGAGCTTTATTCCTTTGTGGTCTTTGGTGAGTGCAGGCACGGATACGCCGTATCTTCCTTGATGGATACGGTGTATTGGTCTTCAGAATAGTAATCTTCAAAATATCTTCATTTAAGCTCCAGAATGCGCGCCTTTTGCTAATATTCACCAAGTACTCCATAATTACTGCAATTCTCAAATATAAATGATTAAGTAACAATTCTTTGCAATAACTATACAAAATGGGTTAATAACATGGGATAAATGATGCTATAAAATAGACGTTATTTGATGTCATCAAATATCCCCCCACTTGAATCCTACTTGTCCTCAAGTAGCCTTTAGAAGTTTATAAAAATGTATCCCTAAGGATATTTTCCGTTAAAGCATTTATTTGATCTATTACAAGTACACAACCAAACACCTCACGAAATAGGAAGATGAAAACACTCAAATCACTCAACTAATCTATGTGGTAACATGTAACTAATTCGCTCAATTGCTCGGTCGTGACGAGTATTCTATCATAAGCTTGGCAAGGATACACATCTCCACCACTAAAGCCAAGGAGTAACAAGTTTATAAAGGTAAATATGGGTTTTTATATGGAAAGGCTTACAGTTGATCATTCTACAATCTTTCACCTCTACTTTACAACTCAGCGTGGAATACCAAATGGGGTGTTACTTCGTAATACACAGCAATAGATACAAGAGAACGACCTCTAGGTGTCGTTTGAATAATAACATTTGTTGATTTAATAAAAATCTGAATTTAATAATACATTTGTCCCATAATTTGCATCACAATGAAAAGCTTGAATGTAAAGACTCCAATGCACAACAAATATCCAAGCATCGAAATTCACCTGAGAATAAACTGCTTAAAAGTGTCAACATTAAAGTGGTGAGTTCATAGATTAGTTTAAATAAAAAATGTTAAACCACTGTAATCATCACAGTACCATGTAAAAAATCCCAAAGATTAATAAAGAATGCATGACACGTTTTATGTCATCAAAAGTACCAATCTTATCCCAAAGATTTATAAAGAATGCATAACACATTTTATGAACAAAATTGAGTCACTATATAAATTCCGTGACATTGCCCGCACTATATAAATTCCGTGCCCGCACTATACAAATTTCGTGCCATGTTGGGGAAGCCCGAAGGTCCCAACAATATGATCCGACATGTTATAACGTTCGTTCCCAGTGATAGCTAGTCACCCGAACGGGGGTTTGTAATCCCGTAATAGATCTAATTTATATCAATCACGTGGACATCACTCTATAATGTTTCGTTTACCAAGTATCGCTAATCACCCGAACAGGGTCAACACCCGAATAGATCTATTTCATAACATTCGCGCTCACCCTCCAAGTGATTTACAGTTCATGACGCTGTGACGTAGACTTGTATGTACCCTAATTTGGGGCAGTGATACAATTATGCGTATAAATATGTACTCCCGTTACCAGTGTCCCCTCCAAGAACACCCGGGCAGTAATGTATAAATATCAGTTCAATCAGCCTAAGCTAATCCGAAATCATTTCAAATGTAAAGTATGCATTTGTGACCAAAAATGAAGTCAAATAATGTATTCCATAGCGAGCTATGCAAATAAGTATGTAAACCAATTTGTAAACAATCCTGAAAGCATTTGTAAATAGCATGTTCTCACCCCAAAATATATGTAAAACCAAGTAAAAACATGGGGCTATAAACTACAAAATCCTTTAAAACAATCACATTGTGTTTAAGAATAACCAAGTATAAGATTGTAACAAGCAAGTATCCCCTCCGCGTGTTATAAAAACATTCAAAAGATTGAAAAGCGAGGTTATGAACTCACATTGATTAAAGACCACGATCAATTAATCCAATTAAATCACAACTGATCTCGCCAACAGATGACCACGGACCTATAATTATGTCTTTCGAATTATAATACAATACTAAATCCGAGATCAACGATGCGTACAATCGTTTACCACGAAATCATACATATTTTTAATATGTATACATACATATATACATGTGATGAGAAATCCACTTGCGCGTCATTAAACCTTAACCCTTAGTATATTATATGAATATATACTATTTTCCGTCCAATCCTAACTTATCTCCAATTTCTTAAATCCGATAAGCTCCGGCAAAGTAAAATGCCATACGAACACACATTCCGTGTATCGCCGTAAGGCTGAAACGTACTCGAAAGAGATCAAATCGTTTAATCAATTAGATATTCAGATTAATAAAAGAAAAATATTAAATAACTTATTTCTATCAATGTGTATATTTCAGATTTCGTTCCAGTTTGCTTCGTTATAGAGAGTTAAAAAGTCCCTTTTTTATATCAAAAACTCCGTACAAAATATAACTTTGTTAAATTTTATAACCAAAGTCTAACATTTCAAAGTCCTCGAATTCCGAATCCCACATTCTATTTTCTGTATTTAAATTATTCCGTTTACCAAAAGGCACTAAAGTCCAAAATTTTTTTTTTATTTTTTAGTCCAATTCTCGTCTAAAGCATATCTAATATTGCTTATACATTAATATAAGTCCCGTTTTAATATTCATATCGTATTTTACTTAGACGCGCAATTTATAATATTTTTCATCACATTTTATATAAATCGATTAAATGAAACAATTTATATATTTTCGTGTTAACTAAACTCACTTTATTTCGGTGTCATCCCACAACTCGGACGCCAACCCCGGCTGATGGACAGCCCAAAACTCACCCGTTGTGTGTGGCAGATAAGCCAAACGCAACCCTAGTTGCCATAGTTAAACCAAACGCAGCCCCTATAGTATTTCTGTCCAAACCAAACACCCCTATTGTTGCAAACCAAACCCGACAACCCAACCCCCCCGGCTGTCCCGGCTGTCCCCGCAGCCAACCCGACCCAAACCAACAAACAAACACCCCTTGTGTTGTTATAAGACAACCCAAACGCACCCTTATTCGGTGATAACCACAAGAACCAAACGCCCCTTTGCGGCTGTGGTGCCCAAACTCGACGCACCATTTTTGTGTGAACACCAACACACCCTTGTTGGTGGTTTTAACCCGAAACCACACCCTTGTGGGGTGGTGACTGCCAAACTCGACACACCCTTGTGGTGGGTTGACTGCCACCCTAACACAACCCCTGGTGGTTTTTATAACCGAACCAAACAAACCCACACCCCCCTGTCGCACCCCGGCTGTCAACAGCCAAACCCGACGCGAACCAAACCCACCCTCGGGCTGTCCCCGAAAACAACACCCCTCGTGGTGTTTTATACCAGAAACAAACGCACCCCATGTTGTTAACATACAACCCGGTTGCACCCTTGTGGTTTGTCTTTAAATCGAACGCACCCTTGTCGGGGCTTATATAGCCGAACAAACACACCCCTTTCGGGTGGTTTACAACCAACCGAACGCACCCTTTCATGGTGATGATGATGGTGGTGTGCTGTGATGATGGTGAAGATGGTGGCGTCGGTGGCAGTGGGGTGGTGAAAGTGGCGCGTGGGAGAGAGTGGGGTGGTGGATCGGGTAGATCGGAGTGGGGGGAGTAACTTTGGTCTTCGCCGGATAATCCCGCCGGAAAAGTTTTCCCGGCGCGCGTGGGCGGTGGCCGGATTCCGACGTGCCGGTGGTTTCCTTGGAGGGGAAGAGAGGAAGGGATTGAGTAAAGTGTGATATATATTAGGATGAAAAAGAAATAATGATTAAGATTTTTATATATATATATTAATTTAAAATGAAAAGTTTTAATAGTTGAGGGGTTAAATGTGTAATATTTTTGGTATAGTTTTTATAAAAACGGTTCGGGACTCGTTTGAGCGACTTAACGAATGATTCAAATCTCGAAACTTGCGCCATTGTTTTTATAAACATTTTTCTGATAAAAATGAGTATTTATTTGATAATATTTCAGAAATATTAATAACATTTTAAAAAATAACTGTTAATTCAATTTTGAACCGTTTTCGCTCCGTCTCCCGAAATAAAAATGTATTTCAACTCGAATGAGTCGAGTATTTCAAAAACGCTTTTTTAATTAAAAATGATGATACTTTTTATTTAATATTTTTATTAATAAATACTGACAACTAAAAACAAATTTAATTTGTTTTTGTGTGTACGCGTTGTAATATTGTTTTCGTAGATAATGTTTGCGGTGCTGTTTTAGCCCGTTTTTGGCGTCGTTTCCAGTCTCGGCAAAACAAAAGTTGTCAGGAATTGTCATCCACATCAATTGGCTTTAAGAGTTCGCGAGTCTTGAAAACGTTGATTTAGTTGAACGTTTCTTATAAGTCAAGCCAGACCCTAAAAGTCAAAGATTGACATCGTCATTCTAAATTCGAAAATTCTCGGATGTTACAGTACCTACCCCTTAAAGAAATCTCGTCCCGAGATTAAATTCGTGTTATCCGATTGTGTGACCGAGAAAAGGTTTAAAATCTGATAAACCGTTTCTAAGCAAGACGATAAAACTTTCTTGCAGCAATGATTTAGATGTTTCGACACTTCTCAACATACCAAAAGTTTGGCTAAGTTGACCAGGATATATAATCCATCAAGGTAGATATTTTTAGAAAAATATCGTCACAAGTTTTTATGATTGATATTAACACCACTGGTATCGCTCTCACTCGAACATCCCGCTTACTCAGACCACAATATTGTCTGTTTTACCCGCATGCTCACCGCTTTGCTTTTGTGTCCCTTGCTTGGGACTTCCCGCAGGTCACCCAAACCAGTGCTACTCTCACTCAAGCACGCTCAACTGCCAGTTCTTGGCAGTACTAGGATGTACCGCCCTACTTCATCCTACAAGTGGTCCCGAAATGAATAGTCCCAACTAGCTTTTTCTGTCCGATAGGTGTTTATCTCGTTTAAGGGGAGTTGCATAACCTATTGGATAAGGTTGTATCAGTCGGGACCGCTCCAGGACCCAACAGTAGCGACCATAACGTCAATACTATAACAAATGGTGACGGGATATTGCACTCAGTCTGTTAGCTCCACAGACAGTTCGTGATTTCAAGGACTTGCAATGTCATAAGTAATAACTTAAGAATGAGATAAGGTAGCTCCAAATGAGGCCTTAAGATTTATGCGGAGTGGCAAGACACTATTGTGCTTTCAAACCTTTTTAACGGATTCTGATGATTATCGATTTCAGGTTCATACTCGTGTCATATCGGATACCATTAAGCCCACTTATTTATAATTTCTTATTTACATAAAGAAGCGTCCAAATTTATGTAAGTAAGAAATAATAAACTTATGGTTCGGTGATTTATAATTTATTTATTTAACTGAAGAGGCGTCCCAATCCTTTCAAATAAATAAATTATAAACCATCCTACTTAATAATTCCCGGTGCAATACGCGTACTCTCATAACGGTTGACATGACGATGCATGTGTTCTACCGAGTATGGGACGAGTGATTTAAAACTCGTCTTTGGAAGCTGGGAGTAAAAACTGCCAGGCGAGATCAAATAGAGTTCAAGATAATTAATGAGTACTCGGTTAGAGTAAATAAGGTAAAGATCTCTATAAACAAATCAGTATAGTGATTACCATATCGATCCTCCTATTACAAGTCCCGCCTATACAAGACTTGCAATACTTAGATTCATACACAATCCCGTGTAAACAGAACTGTGACGGGCTTTGTTAATATCGCAATTATCATATCAATCCTCATATTACAAGTCCCGCCTATACAAGACTTGTAATACTTAGATTCATACATAATTCAATGTAAACAAAATTATGACGGTCTCCGTGTAATACGATATTATATAAAGTTATGAAGAAAATAATATTCTTAGAGACCATTGTTTAACTTACAATGTCTGAGAACGAAATGAGACCATTGTGCAACTCACAATGTCTAAGAAGTAAAATGAGACCATTGTATAACTTACAATGTCTAAGGTATAATTGAGACCATTGTGCAACTCACAATGTCTTAAGAAACGCTCCGGTATTTATATAAATAACTCTTATATAAATAAGCGTACGATATACGCGAAAGGAATGCAAGCATATATATTAATATATTATGCCGACGTAAGCACTCAATGCAGCACGTAATGAAAGCACATAACAAGGTAGCGTGTAATGCCACTTTGAAAATGTTTGATGTGATGCAATATTTGTGAAAACGGTTTATATTCAATTGGTAACCTATGCAACCTAGTTCTCTATAACCAATTGCACTGATACCATCCGTAACCACCCCCCAAAAAATCACTTATACAACGCAGCAATAACCAAATAGGGTGTTACACTTCGTAATACACAGCAATAAAAAAAAATACGGAAGATAAGGAAAAAACAATAAAGATAAATAAGAGAAAGGTTGTAGTTTAATAACAAAGAGAACGACCTCTATGTTGTCGTTTGAATAATAACAATTGTTACTTAATAAAATCTGAATTTAATAATACATTTGTCCCATAATTGCATCACAGTGAAAAGCTTGTATGTATAGACTCCAATGCACATCAAATAATCCAAGCATCTAATTCACCTGAGAAAAACATGCTTAAAAGTGTCAACATTAAAGTTGGTGAGTTCATAGATTAGTTTAAATATAAATGTAATCCACTGTATCATCACAGTACCATGTAAAAATCCCAATGATTTATAAAGAATGCATGACACATTTTATGTCATCAAAAGTACCAATCTTATCCCAAAGATTTATAAAGAATGCATAACACATTTTATGAACAAAATTGAGTCACTATATAAATTCCGTGACATTGCCCGCACTATATAAATTCCGTGCCCGCACTATACAAATTTCGTGCCATGTTGGGGAAGCCCGAAGGTCCCAACAATATAATCCGACATGTTATAACGTTCGTTCCCAGTGATAGCTAGTCACCCGAACGGGGGTTGTCAATCCCGAATAGATCTATTTTATATCATTCACGTGGACATCACGCTATAATGTTCGTTTACCAAGTGATCGCTAATCACCCGAACAGGGATCCACACCCGAATAGATCTATTTCATAACATTCGCGCTCACCCTCCAAGTGATTTACAGTTCAGGACGCTGTGACGTAGACTTGTATGTACCACAAATTTGGGGCATTTTGATACAATTATGCTTATAAATATGTACTCCCGTTACGACATTGGTCCCCTTCAGAACAACCGGGCATTAAATTAAAATATCAATACAATCAGCCTAAGCTAATCCGAAATCATTTCAAATGTAAAGTATACAATATTGGTGCCAAAAATGAAGTCAAATAATGTATTCCATAGCGACTAGCAAATAAATATGTGAACCAATTTGGTACAACAATCATGTAAATGCAATTTTAAAATACATGTACTCACCCCAAATATAGAGACAACCCATAAAACATGGCTATATAAACTCACAAAATCCTTTAAAACAATCACATTGTTATAAGATAACCAAGTATAAGGATTTGTAGACAAGCATGTATCCCCCTCGCGGGTTATAAAACATTCAAAAGATTGAAAAGCGAGGTTATGAACTCACATTGATTAAAGACCACGATCAATTAATCCAATTAAATCACAACTGAATCTGCAACGATCTCGACCACGACCTATAATTATGTCGTTCGATTATAATACACATACTAAATACGATCAACGATGCGTACATCGTTACCACGAAAATCATACATATTTTAATATGTATTCATACATATATACATGTGATGAGAAATCCACTTGCGCGTCTTTAAACCTTAACCCTTAGTATATTATATGAATATATACTATTTTCCGTCCAATCCTAACTTATCTCAATTTCTAAAGCCGATAAGCCTCGCGGCAAAGTAAAATGTCATTACGAACAACTTTCGTGTTTCGCCGGAAGGCTGAAACGGACTCGAAAGTGCTCAAATCGTTTAATCAATAGATATGTCAGATTTAATATATTAAAAATAAAAAATTAAGAAAAATAACTTATTTTTCTATAAAAGTGGTATATATCCGAATTTTCGTTCCAGTTTCCTACGTTATTGAGAGTTAATAGTCACCGTTATTATATCAAAAACGACCATCAAATATAATTTGTTATATTTTGTAAACCAAAGTCTAACTTATCAAAGTCTCGAATTCCGAATCCCACATTCTATTTTCTGTTTTAAATTATCCGTTACATAAAGGCACTAAAGTCCATTTTCAGTCCAATTCTCGTCTAAAGCATATCTAATATCACTTATACATTAATATCAGTCCCGTTTTAATATTCATATCGTATTTTACTTAGACGCGCAATTTATAATATTTATCATCACATTTTATATAAATCGATTAAATGAAACAATTTATATATTTTCGTGTTAACCAAACTCACTTTATTTCGGTGTCATCCCACAACTCGACGCACCCCGGCTGATGGACAGCCAAACGCACCCTTGTGCGTGGCTGTTAAGCCAAACGCACCCCTAGTTGCCATAGTTAAACCAAACGCAGCCCCTATAGTATTTCTGTCCAAACCAAACGCCCCTATTGTTGCAAACCAAACCCGACAACCCAACCCCCCCGGCTGTCCCGGCTGTCCCCGCAGCCAACCCGACCCAAACCAACAAACAAACACCCCTTGTGTTGTTATAAGACAACCCAAACGCACCCTTATTCGGTGATAACCACAAGAACCAAACGCCCCTTTGCGGCTGTGGTGCCCAAACTCGACGCACCATTTTTGTGTGAACACCAACACACCCTTGTTGGTGGTTTTAACCCGAAACCACACCCTTGTGGGGTGGTGACTGCCAAACTCGACACACCCTTGTGGTGGGTTGACTGCCACCCTAACACAACCCCTGGTGGTTTTTATAACCGAACCAAACAAACCCACACCCTCCTGTCGCACCCCGGCTGTCAACAGCCAAACCCGACGCGAACCAAACCCACGGCCGTCGGCTGTCCCCGAAAACAACACCGCCTCGTGGGTGTTTTTTATAACCTGAAACAAACGCACCCCATGTTGGTTAACCATACAACCCGGTTTCACCTGTGTTTGTCTTTAAATCGAACGCACCCTTGTCGGGCTTAAATAGCCGAACAAAACACACCCCCTTTCGGTGGAGTTTAAACCAACCGAACCACCCTAACATGGTGAGATGATGTGGTGTGCTTGTGATGAAAGGGGGGGGGGGGTTTGTTGGGGAAGAAGGTGGCGTCGGTGGCAGTGGGGTGGTGGAAGTGGCGCGTGGGGCGAGTGGGGTAGTGGATCGAGTAGATCGTTAGGTGGGGAGTAATTTTGGTCTTCGCCGGATATGTCCGCCGGAAAAGTTTTCCGGCGGCGGCGTGGTGGCGGTGGCCGGATTCCGACAGCCGGTGTTCTTGGAGGGGAGAGAGAGGTTAGGGATGAGTAGTGTGTGTATATATTGAGATGAAATGAAATTATGATATAAGATTTATATATATATATTAATTTAAAATGAAAAGTTTTAATAGTTGAGGGGTTAAATGTGTAATATTTTTGGTATAGTTTTTATAAAAACGGTTCGGGACTCATTTGAGCGACTTAACGAACGATTCAAATCTCGAAACTTGCGCCATTGTTTTCTAAATCATTTTTCTGATAAAAATGAGTATTTATTTGATAATATTTCATAAATATTTTATAACATTTAATAAAATATCTATATTCAATTTTGTGAACCATTCGCTCCGTCCGAATAAAAATGGATTTCCAACACAAAAGTCGATGTTTTCAAAAACGGCTTTTTTAATTAAAAATGATGAATAATTTATTTAATATTTTTATTAAATAAATACTGATAACTAAAAACAAATTTAATTGTTTTTGTGTGTCCGCGTTGTATATGTTCGTATATATTTGCGGTGCTGTTTTAGCCTTTTTGGCTCGTTTCACAGTCTCGGGCAAAACAAAAAAGTTGTCCAGGAATGTCATTCCACTCAAATTGCTTTAGAGTCCGAGTCGTGAAAACGTGATTTAGATGATCGTTCTTATAAGTCAAGCCAGACCCTAAAAGTCAAAGATTGACATCGTCATTCTAAATTCGAAAATTCTCGGATGTTACATGTGTGTTCGATCACATCCTCTTTCTATTTTAACCAACAGTTAAGATGAAGAATGATATAGTGTAGGAACCTTATAACTTTCACCAATAGTTATAAACCAACAAGGCAGCTGAGACATGCATACATGGCTGTAACGACGGAATTGATATGCACGCTCGTACACATCCTCATTCGCGTAAAACCCATGGTTAATGATTAGGAAAGGGAATTAAATTGTTGTTAAATAAAAATTACGAAACAAATAGATTAAGTCTAAAATACAAGTTGCTAGACACTTTTTCCCGACCGTTACCATGATAAAGACACAACTATTTACAACGTCTTGATCATAGATCAAAAACAACAACCTAAGTTGGCGTTCCCGTAACGGTCAACTTCCCAAACATCCCATACTTTACATACTTTACAAGGCAAGTGGCGATATCTTCCACTTTATACAATACTCTACATCGTCGATTTGTATCAACGAATAATCGATCCTTCGTGTAATTCCTTCGGTAGTTGCGAAACGATTATCTTTAAACTTTCTTTCTCTTTTTTGTTGTGATTTTTCTAATTTTTTTGATTTTTTTTGCTAACACTATACTACGAAACTCGGTGTAGTTTCACCATCTTCACGATCATAATAATTCCGGATAATTCCTTTGATAATTCCTTCATTCTTCGGACGTACCATTAATTGCGATGGTAGTAAAAATACATGAGTTTTGACTATAATATACATTCCCATTTGCGATGTGCAAATTCTTCCAACCGTACCAAAGATAGAAAATTTTGACACAAGACTCGGGAAATACAAACTTTACACTTTAAGAAACTAGCAACTGTAAAATAAACTTAATCTAACAGGATAGGCTAAGGTGTAAAGGTGTAACGAAACAATTGGTGTAGTTCCTAAAGGATTGGCTCTACGGGTTGTTCTAAGGGTATCTTACTCTTAAAGTGAGAGTAAACAAAGGGTTTATACGGGGGTTAACTAACCGGTGTAGTTAGTTAATAAGCAACATGTAAAGGCGATTTGGGTGTAATCCTAAAATTTACCAATTTAAACAAGTTACTCCATCTAAATCCATAGTACTTATTATTGCAGTCTCGAGTGATATACCAAGCCAAGTTTTAAAGTCTACAACATCACCGACACACTCATATTTTGTGGAATTTAGGTAAACATTTATGTTGATAAAATATGATGCCTAAAAACATTATTAATATTTTTCACATCTTTATGTTTTGATAATCACAAAATATAAAAAACGTTCAATGTAAAATTAAACGTAAACAAGTAATTAGTAGTAAATTTTCATTTCAATAATTATATCACTTAAAAATATGAATAAATAAATGCTTAATGCATTTTATGATCAAATAAAATTTTTATTCAACCTCAAACTTTTATAAAATGTTGTAAACATTTTTATAAACATTACAAAACATTTTATACAATTAAAAGAAATCTTTATTTCAAAATAAACATTTTGAAATTTAAATTTTCAGACCTAAAACGGCTAGAAAAGTTCCAGAAAATTTCCCCTACATAAAAGACAAACTGGGGAGGCCCTAGCCTAGGGCGGCCCCCTTAATTTTAAGTGGACCGCCCACCTATTTAAGGGGACCGCCCTTAGGTAGACGCTCCCCTAGTTTGTCCTATAAATACTAGACTTTTTCCCACTATTTTCTCACCTTTTGCACTCATTCTTTCTGTTCTAAAACAGCCCACACATCTCACTAAAATCCTTTGATCATTTAATCATAAAGCTTTGTTTCCAAGTGATCCAAGCTCAATTCCTCAAGTGCAAGAGAAGAATACTTTCATCATCAAGTGAAGAAGTATTACACCTCAAGTGTGTATTGCAATCTTGTTGCATCCATATCATAAATTTGTAAATCAATTGTATATCTTGTATTTGTGTGTAGTAGCTAGATCTTGGTGATCTTTGTAAGTATAGTTAGATCGTGGTGATCTTACCAAGTTGTGTTAGATAGTTGTGATATAAGTAGTGTGGTGAAGTGAAGTTGTGAAGAAGTCTTGAAGTTGTGAAGAAGTCGTGAAGTTGTGAAGTCGTGAACAAGTCGTGAAGTTGTGTTGTGATAGATTGGTTCTAGCTAAGATTAGAACTCGACATCTAGCTTAGTGTCGGAAATTGATATAAGCAACGTTGTGTACGGTTTTCTCCGCCTAAAGGGAGCTTGTTGACATAGTGAAGAAAACTCTCGAGTTTGGTGCTCGGGGAGTGGAGTAGGGCGAAGAGGTGCTTCGTTACCGAACCACTATAAATCCTCGCGTTGTGGTTTGATTGTTCTTACTCTTATCTCTTGTCTTACATTACTTTCTCATATCATTCTATTGATTGTTTAGATAAGTATATTGATCATATTGTGCAAGTGTTGAAATCACATAAAGTCGAATCTAAATTTTACAAACAAACATAAACCTTAAATTAAAAAGCGGCAAACTATTCAACCCCCTTCTAGTTTTCCACAATTGGTATCAGAGCCACGCTAAACAAGAATTTTAAAATAAATTGTATTTTAAAACTTGAATCGATCTATGGAATCCGAAAAATATTTAGAAGGGCAATCTATGCAAAGACCACCACTATTTGAAAGTGATGGATTTATTTATTGGAAAAATAGATTCGAAACTTATGTGAAGTCAAAAGATCTAGACCTTTGGCATGTTATTACCGATGGTGATTTTCCTCCTATTCAAAATAATCCCGAAACTAAAAAGGATGAAATTGTACCTTTTCATAAACAAAACGATGATCTTAAAAAGAAACTTGCAAAAAATAATGAAGCTAAAATGGTAATTTATAATGCTTTGCCACGTAAAGAATACGAAAGAATTTTTATGTGTCAAACCGCAAAAGAAATTTAGGATACTTTGTTAATCACTCATCAAGGTAATAATCAAGTCAAAGCTAACAAAATAGATCTTCTTGTTCAACAATATGAACAATTCATGATTCCGGAAGAGGAATCAATAGATAATGCCTTTGCTAAATTTAACACTATTATTACTAGTCTAAAAGCACTTGACGAAAGTTTTTCGAGCAAGAATTGTGTTAGGAAATTTCTTAGGGCACTACATCCTAAATGGCGCGCAAAAGTCACGGCGATTGAAGAATCAAATAATCTAACAACTCTATCACTTGACGAACTCATTGGGAATTTGAAGGTTTATGAAGAAGTAATTAAGAAAGATTCCGAAATAGTCAAAAGCAAAAGAGAACAAAGTAGATCTATTGCCTTGAAAGCTAGAAAGGATTCGAGTGATGATGATAGCTCAACCTCCGATAGTGAAGATGAAGAATACGCCATGGCCGTAAGAGACTTCAAGAAATTCTTCAAAAGACGAGGACGATTCGTAAGACAACCACATGAAGAGAGAAAATCATTTCAAAGAAATAAAAACGATAAAAATGGCAAAGGCAAAAGAAAATGTTTTAAGTGTGGAGATCTAAATCATCTCGTCGGAGAATGTCCAAAACTATCAAGATATCAAAATCAAAAAGCGTTTGTTGGAGGATCTTGGAGTGATAGCGACGAAGATGAAGAGGAGAAGACAAATTACGAAAGGTGTCTTATGGCTAAAGCTTCAAATGAGGTATTTTCCGAACTGAATATTTTAGTGATGACCAATCATTACTAAACGAAAAGGACTTTGATAATGAATATAGTAGACTATGCAAATTAGGACTAAAATTTATGGCTAAAAATAAAACTCTAAAACAAGCTAAAATAGAATTAGAAAATGAAGTACTATAATTAAAAGATAGACTATCTAGGTTAGAAAAAGGTAATGAAGTAATTGAAGAATGTAAATTATGTCAAGACCTTAAGCTTGAAAATGAGAAGCTTAAAAAGGAAATATCTAGGCTAAATCAATTTAATGACAGTAGTCACTCACTTAAGAAAATAATAAATTCGCAAAAAACTTCCGGAGATAAATCCGGGTTAGGTTATAATTTTACCAAAGAGTCACCTAGTGAAACAAAACAAGTAAAGTTTGTAAAAGCCCAAGAAGTCAAGTCGAAAGAAAAATTGATAGAATCAAATTCAAAACCAAAATTTATAGTTATAAACAATACTAAAATTCCTATTGCAAGCAATGATGAGGTAAAACATTTTTACAAACCCTCCTTAAAACCCGTAGTCGGATTTACTAAACCTACAATGAGGTCTAAAACTCCACCTCCAAGGAAGACTAATAGTCCTCGACCTCAGTCTAGAATACCTCAACCTAGGAGAGACCAAGGCAGTCACAACTATCCTAATCACATAATAATGAATCATTTACATCCACTTAGTTTCACTAAATGTGGAAGTTGTTTACCATGTATGTGCCAAATTTATAAACCTAAAAGATTTAATCAAAACTAAAACTATTTTTTTGTAATTTTCCTGAATTAATTTTACCTATTTTTTAAATACTTTCTAAATTTAACTCTACGAAAATAAAAAAGTAACAAATAAGTATTAAAAATTCTGAAAAAATCAGCAAAAGTCCTAAATGATGTGAAAGGCCTAGGAAAAATAAGCTGGTGATACCAGCTTATCAAATAAGCTCAGAAAAGCTCAAAATAAGCCACGAAGTGGCTTGGGCTTATTGGGCTCAAAAAGGTGTTAAATACCAAAGCCCTTGAGACTTTAACGAAAAAGTACCAAGGGCGCAGCGATAAAGAGTGTGTGTGTTAAAGGGTTGAAATGGGTTGAGGTTGAGGGTTCGAGTCCTGCTCACCCTCAACTTCCTCAATTCCCCTTTTGGCCTTTTTTTAAAAACTTTTTAACACAGCTTATAAATAAGCTGTAAAAACACAACTTTAATGAAGACAATATTTTTAAAACTCAAAAATAAGCACAAAATAAGCAATTTAAAATGACAGAAATGCCTTTATATCCTAAAGGCTTAAAAATGCTAATTGTTATGCTTTTTGGGACAAATAAGCTAACAAAGAATGCAAATGAGCTTAAACAAATACTACACTACTCTAATAAGCATGAATGAACAAGATTAAACTAAGAAAATAAGCTAACATAAGCTGAAAATGACATAATGACAAAAGAGCATTTAACACTTAAAATTTTCAAACTAAAAACAAATAAGCTCAAATAAGCTAACTTGAAGACTAATTAAGCTACTTGAACTTAAACTACCCTAATAAGCAATACTAAACTTAAATAAACAGAAGCAATAAGCAGATAAGCACAAATAAGCCAAATAAGCAAAATGGCACAAAACAGCAGGCAAAAAGCAAAGGGGGCACTTTTGAGCTTAAAAATAAGCTCAAAGATGGATCCTTACGGCTTAATGAGTTATACCACTGAAAAGCTCTGACAATAAGCTACAATAATCATTAATCGAAAGAGAGTTTGAAACACAAATATAGCCCTTAAATTTTCTTATGAAAATGGCTTTTCTCACTCAGTAGCTACAATCCTTTTTTCTTTTTAACTTTGAAAATCACAATTTTTGAGCTTAAAATTAAGCTAACAAAAAGAACCTTATGAATATGCAACCTACAAACAGACTAAATTTGGATCTCAAAGAACAAGTAGCAACAATCAGAAAACATTTTGAAATTCACAATAAGCTAGGAAAAGCAATTGAATTAGCACCTTTTCCATTTATTTCTACACTTAGTAAAATTTGACAGAATTTTCTCAAAACCTACAACAACAATGCAGACAATGAGTCTTTGTTTCTACCTTACTTTAACACTTGCACAAGCACAAAAATGTCATAAAAACTTGTCCTACAAAGATTTAATCCCTATGAATAGATTAAGCTTGCCAAATCATAACAGATTCAAACCATGACTTCTATAAACTAGGATTACAAGATTTATAACTAACAAACTTAAACAAACTGAGTTTTATGACTAATTTTACCTGATCTGAGTTAACTTAAGAGCACAAACCAAGTTTTTGACCATTTTGACCCATTTTTAGCTTTAAACCAAACACCCTTTTAATTTTTCTAAATCAAATTTTAAGCTGAATTTTAAAGATTAAAGCAAGGTTTTTGGAAAATAGGTAACAAACAAGCAATATTAAGCATGTATAAGCACAATCCAACCAAAGATAAGCACTAAATTAAGTCAATAAGCAATAAGCAGTTAAAAGCATATAAAGGGCAGTTTAGCATAAAAAAACTTAAGTAAATAACAAATAAGCAATGCAATAAGACAAATAAGCATGAAATATCATAAATAAGCAGTAAATAAGCAGTTGAATAGTAATAAGCTAAAAACGAAAAATAAGAGACTTACAAAGCCCTTGCTAAAACAGGGCAACAAGCATATCAATAAGCAAATCTACAAGCTCTAGCTTGTCAAAAGACAAGCTAGTGAGGTCTATAAGCTCTTCCAAAGCTAGCTTATCATCCAATCTTAAGCTGTGGTATTTTAAGGGGTGGACTTTTTGTAATTTTTCTTAACTGTTTATATATCTAAGTTACTTTTAATGAAAACAGGTTATAAAAGTTTTAATAGAAAGCTTATGAGAGCTTATGGTGAGCTTTTTAAATCATAAAATAAGCTTAAATATTGAAGACAGGATTTAGAACCAAAACTTAAATTTCATTAAACATTAAAAAACAGATTACAATGCTAAGAAAATAAATGAAAATAACTTAAAACTAAGTTAAAACTACATAAAAAACTAGGTGCCCAATGGCTTACACATGAACCCTATTTATACTAGGCTTAAGAATATTCTAGGGGGTGTGCTTCTTTGCTGAGAGGGAAGCCGTGTGTGCTTCTTGTGTGAGAGAGTCTAAAAGCTCATCTTAGCCATTGATTTTGAGTAGTGCCCAAGCTCTTTAATCTTAGCCATCAAATCATTGTCTTGTTCCTTGGACGAATGGTGTTGCACGGGATTGCCAAGGTGGCAATTGGGGGGATAAGGTGTGTAGAGGTGTTGGTCGACATAGAGGAGAAGAAAGGGGAGGGATGTTTTGTCTGGTAGTGAAGACAGGGAATTTGTAGAAGATGTACAGTGTTACGCGCCTTTTTTAAAAGTTTTGTATTTGGCAAAAATGACCCCTCAAAGTGTGTGTTTTTATTGCACACATGGTCCTTGTGTTAGGCAATTTTGGCCCCTGAGGTTTATAATTGGTTTGCACCGTTAGTCCTTAAAGGACTAACGGGGGTGTTATAAAGGGGTAACGGGGGTGGAGTGGTGTTAACAGGGGGTGTTGGGCTATTTGTTTGGGCCGGGGGATATATATATAATAAAAACTTGGGCTTTTATTTATGGTTAAGGGTTTGGTTTTTGATGCTCTATCTAGATCCACTTCCCGGGATTGACTTTGACTTGATTTGACTTTGACTTTTTGGCTTTGACTTGACTTTTCTTTCACGCTATTTCCGTTCTCGTGCTCGGTTTTGTCGTTTTGGCTTCGATTTTTGTCCTTTTCTTGGATATCCATTACCTGCACAATACAAATGTAAAACATACAAATACAATGTATTTTTGGTACGTTTTTAGTCATTTAAGTCCGATTTTAGTGGTCAAAGGTATGTGTAATTAAACGCATACCAAAGACAAATGACGAAAAGTGTCTTATGGCTAAAGCTTCAAATGAGGTATTTTCTGAAACCGAATACTTTAGTGATGACCAATCATTACTAGACGAAAAAGACTTAGATAATGAATATAGTAGACTATGCAAATTAGGACTAAAAGTCATGGCTAAAAATAAAACTCTAAAACAAGCTAAAATAGAATTAGAAAATGAAGTACTAGAATTAAAAGATAGACTATCTAGGTTAGAAAAAGGTAAGGAAGTAATTGAAGAATGTAAATTATGTCAAGACCTTAAGCGTGAAAATGAGAAGCTTAGAAAAGAAATATCTAGGCTAAATCAATTTAATGATAGTAGTCACTCACTTAAGAAAATAATAAATTCTCAAAAAACTTCCGGAGATAAATCCGGGTTAGGTTTTAATTTTACCAAAGAGTCACCTAGTGAAACCAAACAAGTAAAGTTTGTAAAAGCCCAAGAAGTCGAGTCGAAAGAAAAATTGATAGAATCAAATTCAAAACCAAAATTTATACTTATAAACAATACTAAAATTCCTATTGCAAGCGATGATGAGGTAAAACATTTTTACAAACCCTCCTTAAAACCCGGAGTCGGATTTACTAAACCCACAATGAGGTCTAAAACTCCACCTCCAAGGAAGACTAATAGTCCTCGACCTCGGTCTAGAACACCTCAACCTAGGAGAGACCAAGGCAGACAAAACTATCCTAATCACATAATAAGGAATCATTCACATCCACTTAGTTTCACTCAATGTGGAAGTTGTTCACCATGTATGTGCCAAAACCAAATGCAAAACATATGCGGAAACAATAACTTCGGATACATGAAACGTTGGGGACCAAATGGCTAAGCCATCGCAACCTTTGAATTGGTGTGTTCTCTACAAATATTCTTTGTCTTCGGATTAAGAAATTCATGATAAGGTTCTCATGAACCCTTATCATTTACATTATGAAGACATTGATGAAGATAATTCCAAAGACTAAGGTACGCCTCACTTTTCATCTTCGTAGAATAAAATGTCTATGTGTTACTATGATGTTGTAGTATAATTAGTTCTTAGAAAATAGTGTAGTCTCTAGAGATATCATTTGTTGGTTCTCTAGCTTTGAAGAGATTAGTTCACTATGAACTATTCTTTTGTATAGATTATAGTCATACGTCTACAAAATGGAAATCTTCTATGACCACGTAGCAATCTCACGTAGATGAAGAAGTGCAAGCTAGTGGTTAACAATTAACATAAAAGTAGGATTGGTCGAGCAAAGATAATAGACACACTATGGATGAAACAAACTCTCTTTGACCTCGACGGTCGCCTCGGATCCGTGTCAACCATCATCTACGTCTATCGAAATCAACTTGTTAAAATCTTCAATTACGTCTTATTATTTCATTATCTTCGCTATTCATTCTCGTCTCACCTCAAATGAGTTATTTAAAAAATATCAATACTTATTCTCACAAAACTGGACAAAGTTCGAAGAAAATTTTTTCAGGGGGCAGCCCCCTTAAAATTAAGGGGACCGGCAGTGTAAAGTGGGCAGCCCCCTTAATTAATTAAGGGGACCGCCTATCTGGAAAAACAAACACCCCCTAACAAACAAATCTTTATACCAAACACATCATTTTTTCATTCCTCTTCTTCTCCTACCCACTGTGAACGAACACCATAGCCAAAAACCTTCAAAAACCAATCTTCAAATCGCCTAATTAACCCAAATTCGCAAAGGGATTTTACTAACAAGACAATCAATAACATCTATTGTAAGTTTTCCATCATTCTCTTCATTTGATTTCATCCAATTTTGCTCTTAATCAAAATTGGGTGTTCTTCATTATTTTCATACTTTTTATTTTGGTCTAGGATTTCCATAACTATAATGATTCTCATAGTCATAGGAGCATTGAAACAAAACACTTATTGAGTCAAAACTTTAGAAACATGTATATACTCATGAACACATAGCCAAATTTTTGCATTCTTAAACTTACACATTGTTGATTAATGCCTAAACATGATAAA
>BQNB010123119.1:0-16222 GCA_026074375.1 Tanacetum coccineum
CACCAGTTTGTGAAATTAATGTGCCTGAAAAAGTTAAATCTTCATATGAAGATCCTCCCGACCTTGAACTCAAAGACTTACCATCCCATCTTGAGTATGCGTTTTTGGAGGGTGATGACAAATTACCCGTCATAATCGCTAAAAACTTAAAAGATAAGGATAAAACCGCCCTGATCAAGGTTCTTAAGTCACATAAACATGCCATAGCTTGGAAGATTTTTGATATTAAGGGGATAGATCTACATTTTTGCACCCATAAGATTTTGATGGAGTAAAATTCCAAACCCATAGTTTAACATCAGAGAAGGGTTAACCACAAAATTCATGAGGTCATTAAGCAAGAAGTTATCAAACTTCTTGATGCTGGGTTAATTTACCCTATCTCTGACAGTCCCTGGGTAAGCCCGCTTCATTGTGTCGCCCGGCCTATGACCCACCTCCTTGAAAAAGAAACTCCGTTTATCTTCTCGAAGGAATGCATCGAAGCATTTGAGACCCTTAAGTTGAAGTTCACCCAGGCTCTAATTTTAGTTGCCCCCGATTGGGACTTGCCATTTGAAATCATGTGTGATGCAAGTAATTTTGCTATTGGGGCAGTCCTAGGGTGTTGGAAACACGAAAAGTGTTGGTCACTTTCAAATTGTAACAGGTCTTAGCTCGTAGTTAGAATCAGGATTAGATTAGTAATCTAGTCCGGCCCAAGGCCCATGGGAGACCCAACTCATCCCATGGCCGGCAATTGTACTATAAATAGACCCTCTCCTAGTCTTGGAGAGGGTTGGTTGTTCCATTTTCCACACATTCATTTTATACATTCATCTATTTTCCATCATATTTCTCTCTAACATCCCAACCCATATCTTACTATTGTTCTTGGTTGATCTTAAGATTACTAGTATTCTTCAATTGGTATCAAGAGCCATGGAGTGGTGTGTTTAGTTTTCACCCAAACGGGGAGGTTAATCCCAATAGATCTATTTATAACATTCGCGCTCACATAATGTAATTAACAACTACATCTATGCAATTGACAGTTCATGATAATGGGCTCAGGAGGGTTATCGCTACTTAGGCAAACACATAATCAATATACTTTCAACACTTGCGTCCAATTTATAAAACAAAGCATGTTCTCACCCCAAATAATAGTAAATCAGTAAAACTGTAAAAGTGGGGCTATGAACTCACCTTGAGTACAGATAGTCCAAATAATCACAGATAAAACGTCACGCAAGACGATAAATGCAACCTATTTAAATTAAGGTCGTATAAGTACTGAGTACTTTAATTAATAACATTGAATATAATCTTATAGTTGTTACATCGTACTATCGTTCGGGCTATCATAATTAAAGAGGTCATGACATGACGTACGAGGAGTTAGGACACTTTAAATCGTAAATCCAACAACTCGTCGATACGCCATCCGAAGAGGCCTCATTATGAAACTCCCTAGTAATATAGCACTTTGATAACCACTCAATATTCTATATAGCATAATCACCGACTAATCGTTTTTAGTATAAATAAATGTAAAAGTGAAACGTTTATTAAATATACTTTTCCGTAAAATGACCTAATTTGGTCGTTTTAAGCCCGTTGCTCGCGTTTCTTACGTCCACGTCTTCGTAGTAAGACGAGCGATCAAAATATTATAATTTAATTTTTAAGATTCTGCGATGAATAGTAAAATTACTGTTCACAACAGCTCGTTTTGTCGTTTTAGGCTTTAATTAAGCGTAAACTTGTAATCGTAATAACTTATTCGTTTTAATCCCGATTTTAGTGATTCCTTCGAGTACGTATTTTTTGTTTTATAAGAGAGGCATGAAATTTTTATAAAGTTTGGGTCCACTGATGAATAGGACTTTTACATTCACTAGTATTATGAAATTACTTTTATAAACTCCTTAATTATCGAAAATGCGTAGTTAATTCGTTATAGTTCCGTTTTTAGCGATTTCTTCGAGTAACGATCTCGTAATTTAAAAGTTAAATCATATTTAATTATGTTTTAAAAATGATAGTTGCCTGTAATGAATAGTAAACTTTTATAAAAATAGTTTTTTATAAAAGTAATTATAGTACAGAAAACTCGTTTTTAACGTATCTTTTCGTTATAGATCGGTTTTTGAGTTTCCTTATCATATGGAATCGTCGATGCTAAATTATAATTTATATTAAGCCAAATTTTTGTGTGAAATTAGGATTTTTAGACAGCCCCTAAGTATTCATATGTATATCTTTATAAAAACCTTGTTTTTATGTATTATTTACTTAGTAGTTTACTATAAAAACTCCTAAAAACACATTTGACACTTGTGGTACTTATAATAAAGTCCAATATCATCCCTAGTCCTTGTAATTTCATTGTAACAAGTTTTAACAATTTCTGCATTTATTTTCATATGTGAATAATTAAGAAACATTATAAAAAAACCCTAATTTAACCTAAACATTTTTTATACTAATCCATAGGTTAACATACTTTTATTTTCACTTTTCCATGATATATAGGACCATATGACATAAGAATAAGTGCATAAAATCATAAACATAATTAATAACTCATTTTACATATTAGAAAGTCCTTAGTGGTGATTATAGCCATATTTAACATATTACACATAAAATCATAAGAAATAAAAGTATAAAGGAATTAGGAAAACCTTAGTAATGATGTAAGAGATGATAAACAAGTTCTAAACCCGTGTTTAGATTCAAAACCAAAGCTTACAAGCTTATAAACCCTAGATAGGTTTGAAACCCTAATCTTGCAATAACTTGATAAAATCTTTTCAAAGCTTAGCCAACCCTTGAAACCTTCTTAGAACACCTTAAGTATGATGTGTATATGCTTGTATAACCTTAGAAAATCAAAGTATGGATTATGTTTATAAGGGGTTTTTGTGCCTGGAGTTTTGGACATAGGAAAGGAAGAAAGAAATGAATTTTGCATGTAAGGATTTTAAGTAAAGTTTACTTATGCATGCATGAGTATTTATAGTAAAAATATCTCATTAACTTAACCATGGTTACTTTCTAACCCTAGGTCAAGGTTAACATGACAAGTTGATAAAGGTGTAAGAGTACTTTTCTTTAATATCTAGATATTATGTAAACTTGAAAAGTCTTGGTCTCATCCTCAAAAATTTGGCATATTGCATATATACTGAGGATTTATATTTATTATTTTTGATATTGTATAAATCGTGGGTATTTGTGTTAGGGCGTAGTTATGTTATTGGAACTTCCGGGTATGGCCTAAACGCATTTTTTTGTGAAACGAAGCATTGTTAATGGCTAGCCAATAAAAATAAGATGAACAAAGTTATTAATTATCCTCATAATAATCATATAACACTTGCTTGATGTAAACATTTAATCGTTTAATGCCCGTTTACATTGAATGATCATTTTCAGTTTAACGCATATAACTTAACGCTAACGGTTTAAAGAGAAACGCGTAAAACCCAAAAAAAAATTGTGAATTACAAAATGTCATACAATGACCTAAAACACAAGGTGTTATAGTCTCCCCCCATTAGCTGAGCCTTGTCCTCAAGGCTTAAGACGCAGCACTTGACGACGGCCCGGTCTTTGAGAACAAATGTGGGTATTTCTTCTGGAATTGATCTTCGCGTTCCCATGTAAACTCTGGACCTCTCTTGGAGTTCCATCGAACCTTGACTAATGGGATACGGCTTCGCCAACCTTTATACATCACGATCTGTGATCTCTTCGGTTTTCCTCGTCGAAACTGAAGCTTGTCACAAAATGAAGTCCATCCCACGAATTGGCTAAGGGTTCTGTCGCATGACACTTCTTAGTGGACACGTGAAAAGTATTATGAAACTCTGCACAGCTCCTCAGGAAGCTCGAGCTTGATGCAACGTCCTCCAACCCTTTTTTGATTACCTTGAAGGTCCACAAACCTGGGATTAATTTCCCTCGTTTGCCAAAACGTAGCAATCCCCTTTCCAAGGCAAAAACCTTGAAGCATCCACTCTTAAATCTCAACTTCAAACTCCATCGGCTTACGCTTCAAATCAGCGTAGCTCTTTTGCCTATCACGAGCGGCTTGCATCCTTTGTTTAACTTGAATGATCTTCTCAGTCGTCTCTTGAACGATCTCTGGGCCGGTGAGTTGAACTTCTCCAACCTCAGCCCAACAAACAGGCGAACGACATTTTCTACCGTAAAGTGCCTCAAAGGTGGCAGCCTTTTATGCTACATGATAACTGTTATTGTATGAAAATTTGACCAATGGCATAAATGTTTAACCAACCATTTCCAAAGTCCGGATCACACAAGCTCTAAGCATATCTGAGAGTTTGAATGGGTTCTCTCGGATTTGTCCGTCAGTTTGCGGATGGATATGCCGTACTCCAGATCTAAACTTGTACCCAAAGCTTTCGAAGTGACCTCCATGAAATTTGTGATGCGAAACCTAGGTCACGATCACAAATAATCGATACCTAGTCCCAGCCTTGTTACTACTTCCTTTATGTACATTCTCTCTATTTTCTCCAAGGGTCAAGTTTCCTTTCATGGTATAAAGATTTGCGGACTTTGTAAGACGGTCAACGATTTACCCAATTGGTGTCATACCCTTGTGATTCTTAGGAAGCGTTGTTACAAAAATCCATCGTGATATTGTCCCCACTTCCATTGAGGTATCTCGGTGTACTATAAACCCGATTGTCTCTGATGTTTCGTACTCCTTGACCGCTAAGCACAGGTCAAGCACTTGGGCTAACATAGGTGTCGATATCAGCTTTCCATATGGGCCACCAATAAGCCTTCTACGACTTGATACATTGTTCACTTCGGAACCGATGGATAAGAACTTCAATTGTGGGACTCGTGCATTATTCACCGTCCGCAAAACGCCATAGACAAGGTAACTCAACTCCCTGCCATCGACGCATAGGTTCATCCGTATGAGGTTCCAACTTTTCCGTTCTAATTGCCTCTGGATATTTAGCATTTTCAATCAGCATACCTCCAACATCCTCACTCTTGATGTTTTCTGGTTTCCGGTGCTTCAGTCTGAGCATATCCAACATTTGGCTTAGAAGATCCAAGCCAATAGTCATGACTAAAGCTCGAACTCTTAACGGTGGTTCCCGTTCTTTCCTGCTCAAAGCATCGGCAACGACATTTGCTTTCCCTGGGTGATAACGAATATCGCAATCGTAATCACTAAGCAACTCCAACCATCGGCGTTGTCTCATGTTCAATTCCTTCTGATCAAGAATATGCTGTAAACTCTTATGATCAGTGAACACCGTACACTTGGTACCAACCAGAGAATAGCCTCCAAATTTTTTAGAGGCGAACACTACTGCTCCAAGTTCCAGACCATGAGTAGTAAGTTTCTTCCTTCATGGATCTTTTAACAGCGTGATGCATAAGAGGTAACCATTTCCCTTGCATCAACACAGCGCCCAAACCCTTCTATGAAGCCATCGCAGTAACCGAAAAAATCTCACTTCCTTCAGTAAAGCCAGAATTGGTCACTACACAACTTCTGCTTCAATAACTGAACGCGCTTCTTGTTTGTCACCCACTCAAACTTGACCTTCTTTTGAGTGAGCTTAGTCATTGGTTTGGCGATCTTGAAACCTTCAAATGACTCTTCGATAAATACCCAGCACGACCTAAAAACTGACGAATCTCCGTTGTGTCTTATGAGAATCCCAATTCTTTAACGGATTCGATCTTGGCTGGATCCACATAGAATGCCTTTATTAATCAATCAGAGACCGAGTTAAAAAAAAAAAAAAAAAAAAAAAAAAAAAATAGAACTGTACTTTGGGAATCCAAATTTCACACTTGGAAATTTTGCATACAACACCTCTTACTTCAACAACTCCAATATTAATCTTCAAAATGCTCTTCGTGCTCTTGCTTGCTCTGAATAGGATCAAATATCGTCAATAAAGAACAATTACGAATTTGTCCAGATAAGGTTTGCACACATCGGTCATGATGTCCATAAACACAGCATTTCGTTGGTCAAACCAACCATGACTTGGAATTCATAATGTCCATATCAAGTTCCGAAGGCAGTCTTCGAGACGTCTTCTTCTCGAACCCTCAATTGGTGAAAACCTGACCTTAGGTTGATCTTCGAGTAGACACTCGACCCTTGAAGTTGGTTAAATAAATCATCAATTCTTGGTAGCGGATAACGGTTCTTCACCGTTAGTTTGTTCAGCTCCCGATAATCTATGCACATCCGTAACGATCCATCTTTCTTCTTGACGAATAGAGCTGGAGCTCCCCATGGCGATGAACTAGGTCTTATAAAGCCTTTGTCGGAAAGCTCTTGTAGTTGATTCGCCATTCTTTCATTTCTGATGAGTGGCCAAACGATAAGTGCCGTGCTACATGTGCAGCACCGGTACTAGATCGATGTTAATTCCACTTGTCTCCTGGGAAGTCCCTCGGAAAATAATTCGAAAAATTTTTTGACGATCGGTACATCTTGCATGTTGCTCTTCTTCGACTTGTCCCCAGTTCTCCTGATGGTAATATGTGCAAAAAGAGGTGACCAGTCCTTGATAGCAGATACTTCTGGGTCTTGGTGCACGAGATGATGTTTAATCGAGTCCTGCGTTTATTTCTACTTTCGTCTCCATGAAAAATTAAGATTTTGCTCCCAAAGGGAATACGAACGATCTTCTTAGCACAGTCAATAATGGCTTGGTATTTCGTCAACCAGTCCATGCCAATTATGACGTCATAAGTACCCATTTCTACAGGCATTAGGTCGACGTGAAAATGGATGTTCAGAAATTTAAACCGTGCACCCCGTAATACCGTATTACCCAAATATATTCTACCATCAGCTAATTCAACGTTATACCATGATCTAATGTATTGGGGGCTATATTAATCAAAGTACTAATTGAGTAGACACGAAACTTCTATCTGCACCAGTATCATAGAAAATGGAAGCACACGGTTGTATTAGAGAAACGTACCTTCCACAACGTTGTTGTCTGGGTTTTGCCCTGCAACTCCCACTGCATAAGCCCTGGCTACACCGTTACCATTTCCCTGATTCTTGTTCTTCCACTAGGGGCAGTCCTTCCTGAAGTGGCCTGGAGCCCCGCACTCAAAGCAAACTATGGCATTGGTATTTGCCCCTTGGGCTCTTGGGTTGTTGTTGTTACGGTTGTTGTTGTTATTGTTGTTGCGGTTGTTGTTGTTATTGTTATTGCGGTTGTTGTTGTTATTTGCAGTTGCAGGCCGGCTCCTACAGTCCTTGGGCCAGTGCCAAGCTCATGCAGTTTAGTGCATGTTGTATACAAGACCATATGGGTTGAAGTTACACTTGGGACATCGAGGTTTAGTCCCTTCATACGGTTTCTTGTCACCGTTCCCGGCAGCATAAGCCTGCCTGTGTTCTGCCTTTTGTTTGGTTGTTGGTTTTTGGTTATTCGAGGAGCGTCTTCAAACTTCCTCTTGTTTTCTGTCTGTCTCTCAGCCAAAGTGTTAATCCTCCTATCCATCAATTCAGTTGCCATCTCAATAGCTCCTGCAATGGTCCTTTGGCTTCGATGCACAACACATTGAGTAAAGCATCCGGGCATCCACAGACATACATTTCTATTTTTGTCCAGATCGTTCAGGGAACATCCTGTTACACAGCAATGCCAGCTCCTGGAAGCGTTGGTTGTAGGCTACTACATCGGTGCCTTGTACTTTTAGGTTCCACATTTCTGCCTCAATCTTCTTGATTTCATTCCTCGGACAATATTTAGTTGTCATCTTCTTCTTCAAGTCAGACCACGTCATTGCATATGCAACCTCATTAGTCACTGTCCTAGCATGTGAGTTCCACCATGTTAGAGCAGTTCCCATAAGAGTACATGTGGCAAACTTCACTTGATTCTCCACGATGCAGTTACTTATGCGAAACACGGTTTCCATCCTCTCAAACCACTGGGTCAAGTCGACCACTCCTTCTGTGCCCCTGAAGAATAAGGGTTGACATTTCATGAAGTCTTGATATGTGCACTCCCGAACAGTGCGTTCATTCCTTCTCACCCCTGTTCCCGAGGTATGGCTATCGTCGCCATTTCGGGTCGTAGCACGTGCCGCCAACACAGCAGTGACACCCTCGTCGATCATGGCCTGAAGTTGGGCACCGGTGACCGAAGTGGTGGTAGTAGGGTCTGCGACTGGTGGGGGAGTTGTACCTGGATTTAACCTCGTGGGCCTTGTGGGCCTTCCTCTTGGTGCCATTTTCTTAAATCACAAGAAAACATAACACCCGTTAGATTTCAAAAATCTTAACCATAACCCGGATGTATACATCATCAATAAAACGAGATCACACACATGGGAAATAACACACATATTGAAAATTAACAAATCACATTCATTTATAAAAAATTCGATTTCAATAGTAAAACATAATCCAACCTTTTCATATATAACTTGTAAAATAATACACGATTGGTTTAAATACAAACGATCACAACACTTAGGTTACAAACAAAATAACCTAAAGCCATACTAGCCGAGATATACTCGTAATACTTAGTAGGCTGTACAAAGTAGCCGATACATGAACAAAAAGATCTAAACAGAGTAGCTAGACAAAACAAAAGATCTATACAGTCTGCTAGCTGGGAATAACCCATAATACTTAACAGACTGTACAGTAGCTACAGCCATAACCCCGTCTAAGAACTGCTACTGGCCTCCTCTGGTAGCTCTGGCTCTGCAGGATCCTTAGCAGGTCCCTGCTGTCTCTGCAGCTCGATCATCTGAGCCTTGAGGCTCTTCACTATCTTTAGGGTCTCTACTAACTGCCTCTGCCTCCGATAGTCTGCTTTCAGCAGATCTGTAATCACCGCCTGCCTCCTACGGTCTGCTGCCTGCAACTCAGTGATCTCGGACTGCTGAGCCATGACCGTAGTCCGCAGTGATATGCCCTCAGAATGTACCTGATCGCAGGCATCCATCGACCGTGCCCAAGCGGCACGAGATAATCTGGCCTCCTCCTCTATCAGAAGGGCAGTGCGTCTGTGGAATGGCCTACCTGAACAACATTTTTGACTCGGGCTCTAAGCCAGAGCTCGATCAGGATCGTGCATCATCCAGCTGAGAATATATGATCTCATCCTCCTGGTCAACAGTAGTAACTAACTCAGTAACTCTCTGGTTGACCCCCTCTAGGGTGGTCGGTGCAATCTCCTGGATGGCTCCTACAAGGTCATCCCATGTATCTGTAATACCATAGCCTAACTCTCTAGACGTCTGGCATCCTGGAGCGGCATCTAACATATCAGCAAATCCATAAAGGTCTGCCTCAGCTGTGGTAGGTCCAAACTGCCGAGCAGCACCAGCTGCCGAACTCTCCCCGACCTCGTATCCAGGACCAGGAGTAGTACGACGCGGCCTCTTACGAAGCGGTAAACAGATCTCAGGCATCTCAGTCTCATGAACATGAGATGGTAGTGCAACTCTCTGTCTAATCCCAGCAGCTCGGGATCCTAGAGATCCCTCAATATATGTAGGGCCATTGGGTGGTGGTGATGATATAGGTAATGGTGGAGAGGGTATCTGAGGAAGTGGTGATGAGTATGGAGAGAGAGGTGATGGTGGTGGAGTAGGTAAGGCTAACAATCTCTCAGCAACTTCCTCGGAGAGGAACGGTGCTGGCGCCTGGTGTCGGATGGACATCCTAGCCGTAACGCGATAAGCAAGGTATGGGTCCTGGTCAGCTGAATAAGCAACAGCTGTAGGGTCAGCAGGAGCTAAGTGCTCCTCCTCCTCTGCATCATCATCATCATCATCTCCTCTGTCAGCAGGATAGTCGGCTGGATCCTCCTCAGGATCCTCCTCGTCATCCTCCTCTAGGTCCTCCTCAGGGTCGGCCTTTTATATACCCTGGTGACGGAGATAGGTTAGTCAGCAGCAGGCATGTGCTGCGCCTCAGTCGGGGACTACCTTTCATCGTCCACTGGTAAGAACTCGGGTAAACAGCTCCGAAACAAAATGGTATGTAAATAGGTGAAGGTGGTGCCTGCTCTGGCTCCTCCGGGCCAGGCACGTAGTCTGGTGATGGGGGTCCCTCAGGGCCAGGCACGTAATCCGGAGATGGTGGATCCTGAAAAATAGGTCCCTCGACTCCTGGTGAACCGATGTCTGAATCGTCCTCAGGTACTGATGTGTATGTAACCGTAGAGTGCTCAGAATCTGACATGATAGTATCTGAAAAAAAAATCAAAAGTGACTTATATAAGTATATTAATATAAGACTATTATTTATATACGTAATATATTATAAACACGTATATCAATTTTGCATGTATATAGCCTAACCGACTAATGCAACAATTTGTATATGAATACCCCGTAAAACCCTTTTGTATGTATGCAATGTTTGAAAATGGTTATAGTCTAGCAAAAACATTTTGACCTGGTTCTCTATAACCTTGGCTCTTGATACCAATCTGTAACACCCCCAAAATGGGTCGCAGCGGAATAAGGATCCGGGGCATGTTACTTCAAGATCAACAGCACAAGATATATATAAGAACGACACAAAAGTCGTTTAAATTGATACATTGGATTTAAATAAAAGACATATTACAAAAGCTTATAGCTTTACTTGTTCTTTGTTTAACATTACAAAAGATAACATATGATTTTTCCCAACAACATAGGCACATATATTTTAAAACAGTGCAATACAAAACGATAATCCAATGCAATCCGTGGCATCTTGTGCCCATGCCCTCCTGAAAACATTGCTTAAAACGTCAACAAAATTTGTTGGTGAATTCATAAGTTTATGTATTTAAATTAGCAGAACCGTAAGATTTTCCTTGATGTTACAAACAGCTGCCAACAATCACAAAACATAGTACTGAGTTGCACCTAAGCTCATGACACCGATGCACAACCTATATTTTGCTATTTGAGCAGTTATTTTGCCCGACTGATTTGTAACCCCAACATATCCAAGTCCGACATGGTCAACGTTCGTTCCCAGTGATAGCTAATCACCCAAACGGGAGGTTAATCCCAATAATCTAATTTATAACATACGCGCCAACAAAAATGTAATTAACAACTACATCTAGCAATGACAGTTTCATATAATTGGGCCTCATGGAGGGGGGGGGGGGAGGTTAACGCTACTTAGGCAAAAACACATAATCAATAAACTTTCAACACTGCGTCAATTTTAATAACAAAGCATGTTCTCACCCCAAATAATAATAAATCAGTAAAACTGTAAAGTGGGGCCCCCCTCTCCCACCAAACCCCCCGCCCTATGAACTCACCTTGAGTACAGATAGTCCAAATAATCACAGATAAAACGTCACGCAAGACGATAAATGCAACCTATTTAAATTAAGGTCGTATAAGTACTGAGTACTTTAATTAATAACATTGAATATAAATCATTTATAGTTGTTACATCGTACTATCGTTTGGGCTATCATAATTAAAGAGTCATGACATGACGGTACAGAGGGAGTTTAGGACACTTTTAAATCGTAATCCAACAACTCATCGATTACGCCCATCCTAAGAGCCGTCATTATGAACGTCCCCTAGTAAATATGTCACTTTTTGATAACCACTCAATATTCTATATAGCATAATCACCGACTAATCGTTTTAGTAAAATAATATTTATAAAGTGAAAACGGTTAATAAATATACTTTTCCGATAAAAATAACCTAATTTGTCGTTTTAAGCCCGTTGCTCGCGTTCTTACGTCCACTCTTCGTAGTAAGACGAGCGATTCAAATATACATTTTTAAGATTCTGCGAAGAATAGTAAAATTACTGTTCACAACAGCTCGTTTTGTAGTTTAGGGTTTTAATTAGCGTAAACTTGTAATCGTAATATCTTATTCGTTTTAATCCCGATTTTAGTGATTCCTTCGAGTACGTTTTTGTTATTAAAAGAGGTATTATATTTTATAAAGTTGGGTCCGCTGATGAATAGTACTTTTACTGTTCATAGTTTATAAAATTACTTTTATAAACTTTAATTATCGAAAATGTCGTAGTTTATTCGTTATAGTTCCGTTTTCGAGATTCCTTCCGAGTACATCTCCGAATTAAAAAGTTATATCATATTTTTAAATGTTTTAAAAATGGAAAGTTGCTGTATTGAATAGTAACTTTTATAAAAATAGTTTTATAAAAGTATTTATAGTCGTAAACTCGTTTTAACTATCATTTTTCGTTTAGATCGTTTTCGAGTTTCTTATCATTATGGAATCGTCATGAGGCGTATTATAATTATATTAAGTCAAACTTTCTGTATGAAATTCGGATTTAATAGATCTATTTATATCATTCGCGCTCACATACAGCTATTTTACTCGTTTTTAGGTTTTAATTAACGTAAAACCCGTTTTGTCGTATCTTATTCGTTATAGCTCCGTTTTAGTGATTCTTTCGAGCACGTTCTTGTAATTGAAAGTTTTATCATATTATGGATGTTTATAAAGTATAAGTTTCTGTGGTGAGTAGTACTTTTTATAAAAATTGTTTTATAAAAGTATTAACTATCGTAAACTTGTAAATGGCGTATCTTCTTCGTTATTAATCAGTTTTTCGAGTTCTTTATGACCCATCGATCCTTGTGACATGTAGTATTTTATAAAATCATAAGCATAAATGAAAACTCATTTTACATATTAAAAAGTCCTTAGTGGTGATTATAGCCATAATTAACATATAACACATAAAATCATAAGAAATAAAAGTATAAAGGAATTAGGAAGACCTTAGTGATAATGTATGAGATGAGAAATAAGTTCTAAACCCGTGTTTAGATTCAAAACCAAAGCTTACAAGCTTATAAACCCTAGATTAGGTTTGAAACCCTAATCTTCCCTTTTCTTCCTTAAACCTTGCAAATGATGAACCAATGCTTGAAAACACTTTAGTATGCCTTAGGATTGATGTGTAAAGGGTTGTATGGATTGTATAAAAATTTTGTATGGTTTGATTATCTTTGTTAAAAATGCCGTGGGTTTTGGAGCTTAGAAAAGAGGAAGAAAATGAATTTTGCTAGTAAAGAGTTTAGGTAAAGTTTACTTATGCATGCAAGTGTATTTATAGTAAAAATATCTTATTAACTTAACCATGGTTACTTTCTAACCCTAGCACAAGGTTAAGAAGTCAAGTTGATTATGGTGTAAGAGTTTGTTTCCTAGATATTTCTTAAATATCTAGATATTATGCAAGTTGTAAACTCTTGGTTCTATCCTCAAAATTTCGGCACAATATACATATATGTGATGTTATATTTATTATTTTGGGTATTGGGTATAATCGTGGGTATTCGTTTAAGCGTAGTTAGGTTTTGGTGCTTCCGGGTATGCCGAAACGCGTTTTATCGTGAAACGTAAGCATTTTACGTAGCCAATAAAAATAAGATGAACAAAGTTATTAATTATCCTTATAATAATCATATAACACTTGCTTGATGTAAACATTTAATCGTTTAATGCCTGTTTACATTGAATGATCATTTTTAGTTTACGCGATTTAACTTAACGTTTACGGTTTAAGAGCAAACGCGTAAAACCCTAAAAATAAATTGTGAATTACATAATGTCATATAATGACCTAAAACACGAGGTGTTATAATCTTTGTATGTAGTGTTAGAGTGGTGTGATCTAAGTAGTGTGAGGTTGTGAAGAAGTGAAGGTGTGGAAAGTTGTAAAGTAGTGTGAAGTTGTGAAGAGAAGAAAGGGTGTGTAGTGTTGTGAAAATTTAGGAGTCGTGAGATTAGTTCTAGCTAGGATTAGAACTCGACATTTTTCTTAGTGTCAGAAATTGGTGTAAGCAAAGGTGTGTACGGTTTTCTTCGCTTAAAGGGAGCTTGTTAACTAGTGAAGTAACTCTCGAGTTGGGTACTCGGGGAGTGGAGTAGGGCGGAGAGGTGCTTCGTGACCGAACCACTATAAATCATCGTGTCCGGTTTGCATTTCCTTTCACTTATCTCTTTACATTTATACTCGCATTTATCGCTTTGTATTTAGACTTGCAATTGTGTGATGTATTGATTATATAATTTTAATAAATGTGAATATTGTGCGTTGGTTTGTATTGTTGTAAATCGATGTATTAATATGTGTATATAACTCATATGAACACTCATCATATTGTATCACGCTTGATCGGTAATTTGATATGAAACATTTTAAGAATTTTAATTGAAACGTATTCACCCCCCCCCCCCTCCCTCTATGATTTCCACATTATTATCAAGTTTTACTATTTATATTTTTTCGACTTTACCTAAAAACAACACTAACAGGCAGTGTACCCAATCAGATGTAGGTTCGTTGGTAAGGTGTCGATCACTAAGAGCGAGTGTTAATACTTGAGTCTACCAGTATTTTAGTTATCTAAGTTAGTCCTAATTTATTCTATGTTATACCTAAGTTAAACCTAAACTAACACAAAAAGGGGGTTTTCAGCCTGAGAGACTGGCAAACGTTTTGGTTTACCTAGACTGAGATTGGGCGATTAACACACATAAGTTAATATTTAAAAGATAGAGAAGCAGTCAAGCCTTATGTATGGAAAACGTATTAACCATATTTAATCAAATAAAACGCAGGTTTTAGTTTATAAGTGCAATGATTGTCATATCTCGATGTCGATATATCATTCCTATATTTTGGCGGTACTTCTTCCTAAAACCTAGACATGACAATTCTGTCACAATTAACTACATCCGCATAAAGAAATCATGGTTGATTATAATCTATCTTAGAAGACAATAATGGTGATCTTATTGAATCCTAGCTCATCGAGACTTTACTAACTTACTGCTTAACGGCTCTTTATATACTAGTAGGCCACTATCCAGATCTTTACCCAAAGAATAAGAACGTCATTTGTTGATCCTAGGTCACCTGCTAGTCCAACTTGTTCACTAAACTAAAGGAAAATACATGTCAATATTTGTGATCCTATTACTCTAGATATATAAATTGCAGATATGGAGAGCTATCCCGACATCTAGCTAACGCTCTATTTGTATTCCTAGATCAAGTTGAATGATAGGTCGCATACTTAAGCACGTAAACGAGTATAAATTGATAAACAAGAAAACGAGTATAAATTGATAAACATAAAACAACACACAACGAATAAGATGCAATCGAGATAAACATAAACTAAAATGTTAAATTATCATACACATGGCTAATACCTAAAGATATTAGCCAATAGCCATTGTAACTATACAAATGTCATAGATGAATGATTAAGGTAAAGAAAATTATTAAGAACAATACCAAAAACTGAACGCGCATTTAGAGTATAGAAATTACAAGGGTTTCCTATGGATTGAATTGTGTTGCAAGACCTTCTTTGCTTCTTTTCTCTTCTAAAAGTCGAACCTGGTTGTTAATGCCTTCTTCTCAGTCTTCGGTATAATTTTTGCATATTGAAATTCGTATTCATGGTTTGGTATTTATAAGGCCTGGAATTTGGTCGATACGCCGTATTGGATGAATACAATACGGCATATTAGGGTTTCTTGGAGTGGGGACCATGATTATAATATTTTAGAATATTCCAATACTTGATCTTTGATACAACGTATATGGTCTTCTGGATACGGTGTATTGGTATTCATATCTCTGTGGTTGCTTGTGAAGTTAAGGCACAAGTACGTCGTATCTTCTTGATAGATACGTCGTATCTTTTTGATAGATACGGGTGGACCTACAACATTATCCTTACCATCAGGCTTCTGCTTAACTTGCAATCCTAAGAAAAATGTTAACTCACCCATAGCACTCATCTCAAATTCTCCTTTCATCAACACCTTAAATTCATCACACCAGGCCTTCTTTGTAGACCTAAAAATAATGTCATCCACATAGACCTGAACAAGTATGATATCCCTGGAATTCTTCTTAATGAAGAGAGTTTTATCTATTGTACCTCTTTTGTAATTATGCTTTAATAGAAAAGTAGACAATCTTGCATACCAAGCCCTTGGTGCTTGATGAAGACCATAAAAAGCTTTCACAACTCTGTAAACATGCTTAGGGAAATAAGGATCCTCAAATCCTTATTAACAAACTGTTGCATCTCTTCTTGTATAGCTTCAATCCAAGTAGGATCATTAAGAGCTTGAGCAACACTGCTTGGTTCAAGTTGTGAAAGAAAACAAGCAAACAGACAATGTAAATAATCTG
>BQNB010123120.1:4939-20156 GCA_026074375.1 Tanacetum coccineum
AAGCATACATTGGGGTTTTTATTGGTTATTTGGAAACATCAAGAGGTTTTCGAATCTATAATCATCGCACCAAAAGGATTATGGAGACTATTCATGTCAAGTTTGATGAGCTTACAGCAATAGCTTCTGAACACGATTGTTTAGAACCCGAACTTCAACGATTTAATAATCAAAATTTATCAGATGATATAATGAATACTCGGACTATGAATTTTACATAATTGTTATTTCAAGGGGGAGTGTTTGAAAAGATTCATTGTTTAAGGGGGAGTTTGTGTAAATTCACAAACAAAAAATTGGAAATGCTAAAGTACAAGGACTGAATGTGTAAATTTTCCAAAATTTTTCGGTAAATACTAAGTACATGGACTGAATGTGACAATTTTTTAACAGTTTTCGGTAAAAGTTAAGTATAGGGACTGAAAATGTTAATTTTCCAAACTGTTTTCGGTGGCTATATAAAGGATTTTAATTTCATTTTTTACTTTTCTTTTTTACCGAATCCTTTTTACCGACTTTGAGTATAAATATGTTTTACGCTATCTAAGTTCATTACAACTATTGTAATTTCATTCAGTTCTTACCTCAAAACGTAAGTGAATATATATGTCTTAGGTGTTTTTGAGTAATTAGGGATTACCGAGTTTAAACTCGGTAAAGATGAGGTTTACTGAGTTTAGTTGAGTTTGTGTTTTACCGAGTTTAGTTGAGTTTGTGTTTTTACCGAGTTTAGATCTTTGTGCATAGGGTATAATCTAACAATGATTTAAACACTTAGATGATATTGAGTTAATAGGATCAAAGTCATTCTTTTGACTCAGTAAAAGTCTAATGTCAAAATCGGTAGTCAACTGGTCCAAACTCGTAGTCAACAAAAAGTCAAAACTCAATAGAGGTTAATGGTGAAAATCAGTTTAATTGTTTGTAGTTTTGTATATGTAATAATATTGTTGCTTCATGATTGTAATGCTTATTGTGTGAATGTCTGTGAAAAACAAAACGATCAGTTTCTAGTGTGCTGAAAATCTGACAAATAATTTTGGCAAAGAAACCAATTCTATAATTCTTGCTATTGGATCAAATATAGTCAATTCAAAATTGTTTAAGTGGACCTAAGTCATGTCCTGTTTCGACCGATTCTGCATTAACAGAATGAGGAGTGAAAGACTTAGCGTCCCATTCAATTATTGAATTAGATGTGCTTAGTATTCATGGATAAGTGCTTCATAAATCAAAATGTGTAAATAATCAAAGTTTTTATAACTTGAATATGTTAATTTCAAATCTCAATTATTTAAGTGGACTAAGTCATGTCCGGCTACGGCCGTTTTCTGCAATGAACAGAATGAGGAGTGAGTGACTTAGTGTCCATTCAATTGTAGGTTTGTGATTACATTATTTTTGTACACATGAATTTTGTAAGAAAAGTTATTTAGTCTCATAATATGTTATTGTGTCAAAATGTTTACTCTTTCTTAAACACTTTAAGAAGTTGAAGGATTTCTCTTAATTTCTCATAACTGTGGTCTTGATTTCAATCAAAATAGAACTCAACATATCGTATTGAGAGAGTATTATGTCACAAATAATTTCTGGTAAGGATATTCTAAAAACAGAAAGAGAGAGCTAAATCCATACGCAAAAAAGCAAATCAAAAGTGTGTTCGAAAAAGAAATGCCAGAACACACAAAAATGGTAAATCAAAAGAATAATTTGAATAAAGTGTATGGCATGTGCTAGAAAAAGAAAGAACGAGTACATGAGAAACAAACATTCCAAAAAATGGATCAAAAAGAATGCCCAGAACATAAAAACAAACAGAGAGGAAAAAGACTAAATGTGCAAAAGAAAATATTTTGTTTCCTAACAACTCAATTGTATTCATTCAGTTATCATGCATGGCACAACAACAACAACAACTGATTCATCCAGTATGACTGTGTCCTCCAAACAATCGAAAATAACGCTTATGTATGCAAAAAGAAGGTGACTTGGAGAAAGTGTCAAATGTCCATCAGAGAGCAAGATTCTAATGAATAATTAATCAAGAACCATTCGTTATGATTCAGCATTTGCAAGCTTCAACTTATTGTACCTTGGGATTTTTAAGTTACAGTTCAGGCCTACTTTGAAAGAAGACGGATCAAAGCATCGACTCAAGTCCAGCTAGATAGAAAAGAGGCTTACACTTACGCTGATGACTTCAAAATAATCTTTCATCTCCACAAGCAATGAAACAATCAAGCTTCGTTTAGCCTACCACCATCATCACTAATATGGTTCCATTTAACAACCACGTGTTGGGATTACAAAGGAACTCAAGACTGTTTTGCTAACTTCAAGAATACCTGGTCTTTACGAGCCTTGGCAGACGTTATGCAAGATATTCTCCAAGTGCTTGACTACACGAGTTACGGGAAGGGACCAACCGCCGTTGCAGATAATGCAAATGTTATACTGCTTTGTTAATAACATTCATGTAGATTATGCGGAGTTAATGTGGGAAGGCATGTACTATTCGCTTCATCATCCTGTTACTTCGATCCCATACCCACGATTTACGAAGATCATCATCAGTCATTATATGACTATCTTTCCTGACATTTCAAGACGTGCTCAAGATGCTTATCACAATCTTCAAGATGATGATATTATGAAGAATATCTTTAATTCAAGAAGAAACAAGAACAAGGTTGGGATGCGGATACCAGCATGGATGATCACAGAAGAGATGAAGCTTACGGAGCATTATAAGATGTATGCAGAGGTGTTTGGGCTAGATGTTCCTCTGACTCAGTCACAGTCGACTGAGTCTACCCAGGGAACGCATATACTTAGCGCCCAAGGTTCACCTAACCCTGCTACGGAGACAGCTGAGTCAAGTGTTCCAAAACGATCAACTATGATTTGTTTTCGATTACCGTCAAGGCAATCTGCACGACTAACACCACCTGTTCCAGTACCAACAGCAGAAAAAGCTAATGAGATGATTTTACAAGACATGATTCAAGTAAGTCTTGCTGAGCAAAAGAGTCATGAAGAACAAGAAGCAAGAGAAAATGTGGCACTGGTATACGAGCACTTGGCAGCTGAGGAGATTGAGAAGCTTGTTGAAGAGTCTGAGAATGTTGATGGAAAGATCACCCCTCTAGCAAGATGACACATGTAAAATCCCGGCACTAGTTAGAGCCCAAGAGTGATAAGGAAAGTCTGGAGGTAGAGATTGTTAGGAAAAGGAGGAAGAGACTACAAAGGACACGAAGGTGGAACCAGATAAAGATATTCCAAGGTAATGTTTACCATTATTATACTACTGTTAAATGTTGATGAAGAAGAATTGAAATAACTTATGAAGTGTTTACATTACGAGAGAAGGGCGAAAGGGAATAATGTAGAGGAGACTAGGATTTCACTAATCCCTCACCAACAAGATCACCACAGTGAATCTCTCTACTCTCATATCTTGGATACCGAGAAACTCAGGATTGACGTTACTCAACCCTACACCTCATCAGTTCATCTACACCAAATTAACTAAAACCAATCGTCTTTTATCATTGATCAAGGCAAAACCTAATCGATTCAAAAGATACAAGAGTTATTCTTTCATGATTAACAGGACGATAATGGTACTTATTTGCACATCACAAGAAAAAGGTTTCATGTCCACAACATCAAGTGATCAACTGATGATATCTCATGAAAGTCTGATGTGAAACGCTACCCTTGATGGTGAAAGAAAAAGTAAACGACGCAAGTAAGAAGGAAGTTCCCTGCGCAAGTTTCGAGGATCAAGTACCTGTTTATCTTGCATAAGGGTAGATAAGAAAACTTACTAAAGAAGAGACGGAAAGAATTAAATACTCCAAAGCATCTTGCAAGAACGTGGGCGTATGCAGGCACAGATATCATCACAGATTCAAAATGCAATTGACAATGCTATTCCTTCTTTAGTTGATGCATCTGTCCGCATAATATGTGGGGTCAATTCTTCATGTCATCCAGCACAAGTTCAATCATCCTCTGTTCCAGAACAACAACATCAATTGTACCTTGCTATGAAGGCTGATCCTCTGTTACAACAACAAGACATAGCAATCTGGTTGGCTCTCCAGATGAAGTTTGAGAAGATTCAGGTACCACAAACTGCTTGTAGATTTTCTGCCGTTCGCACAAGAGATTAAACATGACGATCATCAGATTAGGTCTCAACTAGAGGGATAATAGGGCAAAAAAGGCAGAAGAACATCGGGAGTATGAAGCAAATGTATCTTGAAGTCATACCCTGGACAAGTTAATGTAGAGGAACAGGTTTTCTTCACTACAGGGTAATCAAGAACATAGATGATGAATTTGTTTCAGGAATGACTCTTATGCTTCAGATGAAGATGAGATTCCCACTAAGCAAGTAAACACAAGACATCAAGAAGAGATATCTTTGCAAATTGATGACGCTAAGTTAAAGAAGATGGCGGCTGATAGCTAATACAGAGATGACTTCAGGAGACGTGCATTAGTAACACATTGATCAATGGAAGAATTTTTATTTCAAAGTGACATTGTTTGGGAAAGCAAAAAGGAAATTCTTGTCTCCCGCATCCACGAAAGATCACACCATTAGTTCAAAGCTGTCAAAGAGATCCTGAAGCCCCAACACTATCTCTGATGCAAATCAAGACTTTAGTACTTAATAAAGGAATTTCAGGTCTTGAGAAGATCATTTGTCACTTCATAAATTTCCAGCAATTGTCTTCACTGAGATGATATTGAAGAACGACCTCTAGATGGGTTAATAAGTAGTAAAAAGAAGTATTAATCCTTATGGCATCGATATGGTGTTAAAAACTATAAGAATCCTCAAGCGAAGAACTTCTACATAAGTAGACAGAAAGAACCTTGAAGACCGAAGAAAGAACTATTCAAACTCTAAGATCGTTAAGTCATCAAGTACATACTGGGAATTGGGACCAATAAACATAGTTTATCACAGAGATTTGTGGCAAAAAAGAAAAATAAAAAAAAAAATAAAAGGAAGAGCTAAATGATTTGAATGTGTCAATAACCAGAGCCAATTACAAGAACCTCAATAGAATGCATTGAAGACAGAATCTGCTGATCAGGAATAACAAGGTACATGATTATGCTAATCACAAGATTGCTAATGGTCTCTATCAAGTGTTCACAGGAGTTACAGTGAAAGGGAAAGGAGCACGATTTCAACGATAAGATTGAAAGCTAACACAGAAGATTAATCTCACTGCACTCAACATTTACAAAATTCCCAGGAATTTGAAAATATTATGTGTTTTCTATTACTATGAGCCTGCACATTGAATCCATATTACGACAAATAGCAAGAAAAGAAAAGGGTGATTAACCTTCAGAGATACATAAGTTTTGTAATTCAACACAGTAAAAGAACGCTTTAGAGGACTAAAGATTTATTATAATGATGTCAAGTATGGCTATGTGCAAAAAGAAACACACAATGATGTAAGTTGAGATCTTAAGTTGTTTGAAGAAGAGATTGAGAGTTCCGATTGAATTATCGTGATCAAATGAGAGATGGGAGATTGATGTGAAATGGAAGACACTTGGACCAAGTGAGAGGAACGCCCAGAATAATCTACCCTCGAATATTAGGTTTTATGTAAAAGTGTCGATTGTTTTTTTATTATATTTTGTTATAAGACTTTAACCGTTTAGTTTAATATAGCTTGTAAATAAGGGTTTATTATGCTTTAAGTAAGAAATAGCATAAATAGACCAAAGTCTAGGGACTAGTATTGTCAAGATAGGAAAATAAGGAAGGGAAGCCTCCCTCCCATTGCCTATAAATAGCCCTCTAATCTTAATTAGAGGGTGATGCTCTTGTAACCAACTTCCATTTTCCCTCCTTAATAAGATTTTGAATTTTTCCTTTACTTCCCTCATCTCTCTAAATCTTAATGTTGATATGTTGAATCAATATACATATTGGCTATCACCCTATTATACATATAATACAAAATGGATTATACGTTAACAATAATTAACAAAACCCTAACTATATTATATGTATACATACCGAAAATAAATGTAGTACCTTTCAAGGCTTGTTGTACAAGGTGTACAATGCAAACTTCGAATAAATTTTCCCCTCCAACACAAGGTACAACCCTTTTAAGCCTGAAGTACAAGTTGACAAAGCACGAATTCAACTAGCTAAATTCCCTCAAATTTCTATAGATTTTGTACACCACTTTAGCACTAAGTACAAGCACACCAAAGCTATACTTAAACACTTTTCCTCTATATCCTAACCCTAGCTTGGACTAAACTAAAAACTAAACCCGAAAACCCTAAATGACCCGTTACCCCTTAATTAGCTTGAACTAAGACCTAAGCAAGCTACCACTCATCTCCATGACACACCACCTTGCTTACTACCTTGATAAAGCTCCTTGTTACCTCCTTGTAAGCTACTACCACAACTTAAGCCCCAAGAATAACCTTGCGTTACCTTCTTATGAAAACCAAACTCACCACCCTCCGTTACATCTTTGATAAGCTAATCCTAGCCCTCCTTAGTCACCTATGCTACTCCTTGGACACTACACCTCAATAGATTCACCACTCCTTTAAAACTTGGCCTCCAATCTATTTTTGGACCCTATATAAAAGCCGAGACATGCATGCCTTCAAAACATATCACCAAATCAAAACCATACTCAAATCATGATCTAAACAAGTCCTAGAAGAGAAGAGTTGAAAGGTTAAGCTATTTAAAAGCCAAGAAACAAGAACAAAGGTCCTTGATTCATCTCCTAAAGGTTTCGGTTCTCATTTGCTCCATTCAACCCATTTTCACTATTTCGTGTACTAAGTAAGCTTTCTATCTAGTTCAATAAGCTCTTGTTATGTCTATGATCATATATAAACTTGTTTTAATCATTTGTACAAGTTAAAACCTTGTTGGAAACCCTAAACCAAACCGAACCCTAATTCAACCCACTTTGGGAAAACCCTAATCCATTCGAATTCTACAAATAAGCTAGTATGAGCTTATTCCCATCTTAATAAGTTTCTTACATCTTTTATGATCACATGAGTTAAACTCCTTAAACCCTAAACCTATTTGTTGGTTTTTCCTAAACCAAACACGCCTTTAAAACTTAACAAGATTTCATTTCGAAAACACAGAGAATCGAGCGAGAACCTCGGAAAAGCTGTCCCTACGTAAGCAAGTCTAAATCATCTTGCATTATCATTTTTACAAGCTTAAAAACTAATCCTAAAACCCTAAACCCATCGGGTTAATTTTTCTAAACCAAACGTGCCTATTTTGAATATTCGAGCTCATAAACTCTTTTCATAAACTACAAGCTTGTAAAACTTACCTATTTTATGCTATAGTAATAATGGCTAATAACGACGCAAATTGAATTTCAAGATTAAACAATAAGGAGGTAGAAAGAGAAAAATGGAAAGGGGAAAAGGAAAGACAAGGAAAAAAGATAAAAAAGGAAAATGAACATAACCATGAAGAAAGATCATAGGCAAATATGCAACAAAAAAAATAGAAACAAAAAAACCCATCAGTACCCACGGCCCCTCCAACCCCACCATCGGACTCCCCTACACAATCCCAAAATCATCCAATCCCCATGCCCACGAAAAGTACCTAACTGTTACTCAGTAAAGAACACTTTGAACTTCAACTTTTCCCATATAGGTTCAAACCAGACAAAATCCAACAATGTTACAACCCCAAGGGCCTACTTAAAAGCCAAATTCCCAAGTATAACTGAAAACAACTATAAAAATAAAAAAAAAGGAATAAAAGAGTAAATTACATAAACCCACCAATGTATAAAAATTATACCCAAAACATAAAAATCTCAAGGTATAAAATATAATAAATTTCTATTAATTAATAAAAATCTATAAAAAAACAAACGTACACCGAATTTCATAACAACCCAGACACATATGTACCGTAATCATCATCGTCTACAGCCCACTATAAAAATCATATGTAATCTTTTAATCATAATTTATGCAACCACGAATCAAAAGCAGAAACAAAAAAGAAAAAATAATAAACATTATCATCTATAAATTAAACACGTAACTATTGAATTTCATTGTGAGGTGAATTTCATATTGGGTTAGTACCTTAAAGACGAGTTGGCCGGTCCTCGCTCCTCAATATGTTACTACATGACCTCTGGATTATTGATAGCCCGAACAAATGATCCGATTATTATCACTAACTAATACACCCAAAAACATATATACTTAAACCTTATAAAATAAATTTTGAAACAATAAAACAAAGACTTGACAAAAAACCCCCAAGGTTGCGTGACGAGGACCCTGTTTACTTCCATTTGAATTAAATAGTCAAAACGAATGCAACTACGAATATCAAGAGTATTTCAAGTCGAGCCCTTTACAATATGATTTTCTAAAATCCCGTGGGGAGATACATGCTATAAACATGAATACAAGTATTTTCCAACTGTATGCTATCCTGATATATTAAACCATAAGTACCTGCATTTGCCAAAAGCCCCACATCATGATCCTTTAATAATTTGCGAAGTATAGCGCGAAATGTCCATGAATAGATCTATTGGGACTGAACTTCCCCGTCCAGGTTCTGGTACATACATGGCCAGCGAACGCATTTCATTTAAGGAACTCTAGGTGTTTAGCAAAGCACCCGCTTGGGGCAACAACTTATGAATAACATTTACTTAAGGCTTCGGTGTCATGAGCTTAATGCAATAATATAATATTGTTTACCATGATAATTGTATTCGTTGCATTATTACAAATTAATTAACTTGTATTCAACTATTACATTTTAAACCTGTGAAATTTCACATCAACCTTGTGTTGCCCTTTAGTAAGTATAAATCTCAGGTAATGAGAAACCTATGTCTACGGAGTGGTATTGGACTTGAAGGACGTCCAAACCTGTTATCATTCAAACTACTATGTTTTTCATATGTATATTGGGACCTCCTATTGTAAAAAACTAATAAAATAATATTGAATTATAACTAACCTTACCAAAAACTTCTCTTTTGAGTCGTTTTCTATGATAAGTACTGTTGAATCGAGAAGTAAGTACCCCAATATAGCTTCCGCTGCTAAAAGTCAATAAAGGGTGTTACAACTATGTTGATCTACAAGGCAGACTCAAGTCAGTAATGGCTTGGGTCCCCCCAAAAAGAAAACTAATTCCCTTATATTGAGTGCAGGTAATCCACAATATACTATTACAGATCAAGGGATTTTTTGTGACAGTGGAATCCTAAGGCATATTGACAGGAAACAAACAAGTCCTTCCTGTACAGATTATCAAGAAATTGATGGTGGATTTGTTGCATTTGGAGGAAGTCCTTAAATTAGGAAAAATTACTGGTAAAGGGTAAAATTAGGACAAGGAGGGATACATTGGTGACACTTTTGGTTATCACGCTAAGGATTTGGATGTAATATGTTTTGGGAAATGTATTGTCAATCTTTGTAATATCAAACACTGAACAAGTAAAGCTGCATGCTTTGTGTAACAAGTCTTTTATCAAATCCAATGTATCATTTTAAACGACTTTTTGTCGTTCTTATATATCTTGTGCAATGTTATTATGAAGTGACACGCCCCGGATATCTATATTCCGCTGTGACCCATTTTTGGGGGTGTTACAGCTATAATAGATGAGTCTAATTTATGGCATATGAGGCTTGGTCATATAAACTTTAAAACTATTAGCAAACCTGTGAGGGAAAACCTTGTTAGAGGTTTGCCTTCAAAGCTCTTTGAAAATGACCATACTTGTGTTGCTTGTCAAAAGGGAAAGCAACACAAAGCTTCTTGTAAGACCAAGCTTGTGAGCTCTATCAGTCAACCCTTACAAATGTTGCATATGGACTTATTTGGGCCAACATCTGTAAGGAGTATCAATCACAAGACATATTGCCTTGTTGTCACTGATGACTATAGTAGGTTTAGTTGGGTTTTCTTTTTGGCCACCAAGGATGAGACTAGTGGGATCCTTAAAATTTTTATTACTGGCATAGAAAACCAAATAAATCATAAGGTTACAATCATCAGATGTGACAATGTAACTGAGTTTAAAAATAATGACATGAATCAGTTCTGTGGGATGAAAGGGATTAAAAGGGAATTTAGTGTTGCCAGAACTCCACAACAAAATGGAGTTGCTGAAAGAAAGAAAGGACACTAATAGAGGCAGCTAGGACTATGCTAGCAGATTCATTATTACCCACTACATTTTGGGCTGAAGCAGTTAGTATTGCTTGTTATGTTCAGAATAGGGTTTTAGTGACCAAGCCTCACAATAAGATACCTTATGAACTATTACATGGTAGACCATCTAGTATAAGTTTTATGAGACCTTTTGGGTGTCCTGTGACTATTCTTAATACCTTAGATCCCCTAGGCAAATTTTATGGGAAGGCTGATGAGGGGTTCTTTGTTGGATACTCTATAAATAGCAAGGCTTTTAGGGTATTTAACACTAGAACTAGGAAGGTAGAGGAAAACCTGCACATAACCTTTCTTGAAAACAAACCCAAAGTTGCAAGGAGTGGACCAGATTGGCTCTTTGATATTGATTTACTAACAAACTCTATGAATTATGAGCTAGTTACTGCAGGGAATCAAACTTGTAAGAATGCAGGTATCAAGGATAATGTTGATGCAGTACCTACTCAATAATATATTCTGCTACCATTACTTTATAATAATCTACAAAGCTCAGAGGATGCAGTTGCTGATGAAGCTTGTAAAAAGACTAATGAAAAACCAGCAAATGAGGGTGAAATAAATGGTCAAAAGAAGGAAGGAGGAGCTTCAAATAAAGAAGATGACCAGAATGTGAAAGATTTCAGAGCTGCATTGGATAATTTTCTTGTTCAACAGAAGAAAGGTTATGCTAACAGCACTAACAGAGATAGTACTATCAGTCCATCTGTTAGTGATGTTGGGCAAAGTTTTACTAATGTTGATGATCTTCCTACTGATCCTCTCATGCCTGATTTGGAGGATACTACTGATCTTCTAAATACTGGTATCTTTAGTGGTGCATATGATGATGAAGATGTGGGTGCAGAGGCTGACCTCAACAACTTGAAAACAACCATGAATTTCAGTCATATTCCCACAACCATAATACACAAGGATCATCTTAAAGACCAGATCATTGGAGACATAAATTCAGCAACTCAAACAAGAAGGATGACTAAGATTTTTAAAGAACATGCTATGGTTAGTTACATCAAAAAGCAGAGGAAAACAAATCACAAAAATTATCAAAATTGCTTATTTGCCTATTTTCTCTCACAAATAGAACCCAAGAAGGTGACACAAGCTTTGACAGATCCAAGCTGGATAGAGGCAATGCAAGATGAGTTGCTACAGTTTAGATTGCAGAAGGTTTAGAGATTGGTTGATTTACCCAAAGGCAAGCATGCCATTGGAACAAAATGGGTCTATAGAAACAAGAAAGATGAAAGAGGGATAGTAGTTAGAAACAAGGAAAGATTGGTTGCACAAGGTTACACCCAAGAAGAAAGGATTGATTATGATGAGGCTTTTGCTCCTGTTGCTAGGATAGAAGCAATCAGGTTATTTTTTGCCTATGCATCATTTATGGGGTTTATTGTGTAACAGATGGATATGAAGAGTGCCTTTTTATATGGTACTGTTGAAGAGGAGGTGTATGTGTGCCAACCTCCAAGTTTTGAAGATCCACAGTTTCCTGACAAAGTTTATAAGGTAGAAAAAGCTTTATATGGTTTCCATCAAGCTCTTAAAGCCTGGCATGAGACTTTGTCTACCTACTTATTAGAAAATGGGTTTAGAAGAGGCACTATAGATAAAACTTTGTTCATCAAGAAAGACAAAGATGATATCCTGTTAGTGCAAGTGTATGTTGACGACATCATCTTTGGGTCTATAAAGAAGTCTTTATGTGTTGAGTTTGAGTAGATGACGCACAAGAGGTTCTAGATAAGTTCTATGGGGGAGCTCACCTTCTTCTTAGGGTTGCAGGTAAAGCAGAAAGATGATGAAATCTTCATCAGCCAAGACAAGTATGTGGCTGATATATTAAAGAAGTTTGATTTTGTCATAATGAAGACATCAAGCACTCCAATTGAGACTAACAAGGCATTACTCAAGGATGAAGAAGCTTAGGATGTGGATGTTCATTTATACAGATCAATGATTAGATCATTAATGTACTTGATAGCTTCTAGGCCTGACATAATGTTTGTTGTTTGTGCTTGTGCTAGGTTCCAAGTTACTCATAAAGTCTCACATCTTCATGCTGTGAAGAGGATCTTTAGATACTTGAAAGGTCAACCTAAATTGGGCCTTTGGTATCCTAGGGATTCACCATTTGACTTGGAAGCTTTTTCTGATAGTGATTATGTTGGAGCTAGCCTTGACAGGAAATCCACAACAGGAGGTTGTCAATTTCTTGGCAAAAGGTTGATTTCATGGCAATGTAAAAAGCAAACTATAGTTGCCAACTCCACTACTAAAGCAGAGTATGTTGCTGCTGCAAATTGTTGTGGACAGGTGTTGTGGATCCAAAATCAGATGCTTGATTATGCATGAACACCAAGATTTACATTGATAAAGAAAGCACCATTTGTATTGTGAAGAATCTAGTGTTTCATTCTAAAACCAAGCACATTGAAATAAGGCACCATTTCATCAGAGATTCTTATGACAAGAGGCTCATTCAAGTAATTAAGATACATATAGATCACAATGTTGTTGATCTTCTCACAAAGGCATTTGATGTTGGCAGGTTTAACTTTTTGATTGCTAGCATTGGATTACTTAATCTCTGAAGATGTGTTTGTTAGATTTATGATTGATGTAGATTATGATTGATGTGGTATGAAGATGGTATTAGTGATGAATTTGGAGTTAAAATTGGTAGTTGCAAAGTTAATACTGCTAGGCAAAAGTTAGTACTGCTGGGTAAAAGTTAGTACTGCTGGGTTACCGTTGGAGTTACAACTGCTGAGCGAAATTCTTGGTTAATAAACAGTTTCCTACTATTATAGGTTTCCTTTTTACCTATATAAGCATATTCGACTACATCAAGATCATTCTAATACTCTCAAACACTAAAACGCTCTAAAAATTTCCAAACCCACTTCAATATATCATCGACTCCATAAATTCATCATCAATTAATCATCTATGGCGGATTTGAAGTTTGTTGATCAACACAACATGATCGCCTGCTTAGAGAAATCAGAAGGGAATGCTGATTTTCATGAGATAGTTGACTTTCTTACTGCTAGCACTATCCACTATGCTTTAATAGTAAGTCTTACTATTTATGCTTCCTATATTGAACAGTTTTGGAATACTGTACATTCTCAAATAGTCAATAATGTGAAGCAAATTCATGCCACAGTTGATGGCAAGACAGTAGTAATATCAGAATCATCAGTGAGGAGTGATCTTCACTTTAATGATGAGGATGGTATTACTTGTCTAACAAATGATGCTATTTTTGAAAACCTTGCATTGATGGGGTATGAGAGTGATTCTAACAAACTTACTTTTCAAAAAGCTCTCTTCTCCCCTCAGTGGAAGTACCTCATACATACCATTCTACACTGCTTAAGTTCAAAATCTACTTCTTGGAATGAATTTTCCACTAATATAGCATCTGCAGTCATTTGTTTAGCTAATGGTCAAAAGTTTAACTTTTCTAAACTAATTTTTGATGGTATGTTAAGGAACTTGGATACCAATACAAAGAAATTTTTAATGTATCCAAGGTTTTTACAACTCTTTTTGAATAATCAGATTTAACTCTTGCAAAACTTTTAATGATATGTATTAATTAAACACATGCACATACTAAAAAGGTTTTCCATTTCTACAATAAGAAGAAATGGAAAAGATTTTTTTTAGGAAGAGTCACTTCATTGTTTGGCATCAATGTTGGCACCACCAGTATAGAGGTGAAGGTTCAAACAACCCTCAGAACCTAACCAACACGCTCTACTGCTTAACCCAGAATTGAAGAACATCTCCCTGTTACTGAATCAATCATCACCTCACCAAAAGACTCACCTTAGGCAAGCCTTAGACAAGAGACACTTAGTTATCTCAGACTAGTTAGCCTATACAAATGTAGCAGTGCGCGTGCGTGGGGGGGTGTGCGAGTGGGTCTTTAAGTGAGTGAGGTGTGAAGTGGGGGCGCCGAGAGTGGTGTAAGGGTCGAACCACACGAGCGAGTGTCGGGCGAGGGGGGGGGGGGGGGAGCTTCGCGAAGGGGGCGAGGCACATGCTAGTGGATAACATAACTAAGACCCAATTTATGGCAATGTCTAATGATCCTCTTTCTTATGAAATTGGTTTAATATGGTGACAGACCCCGGTGCCAAGCCATGGGGGTGTCATTGCTCAGACTAGGTCTGAGAGGGCATCTAAACATTCCTATGATTCACCTCTCCTAGGAGTTAACACACCTAGAAATGATGAGGAAACAGGTTGAACATTAGGAATTGACAGATTTTATACCACCAACACCCTATGATTCACCTCTCTCAGGAGTCCACACACCTGGAAGTGATGAGGGTAGACCTAACATAAATGAATTAATGGCTATTTGTAAAAACTTATCCGTGATCCGAAAGCTGAAAAAGAAAGTCAAAAGATTGGAAAAGAAGCTAAGGGCAAGAACTCCAAGGTTGGATCTTTTCAAGATTGGTATCTCCAAGAGAAAGAGTTTGGATAAGGAGAATGTATCCAAACAGGGGAGGAAGAGTGACAAGACAAGGCCAATGTTTAAAGAAGGTGACTTTGATGATATTGATGATATGGTGGATGATGCTATTAAGAATGTTGAAGGAGATGCTGAAACTCAAGGGAGGAATAGTGACAAGACTGAAGAACTCAACTTGTCTGATAAAGGAAGTGGTGGAACTAAAGTTTTTGATGACACTACTGCAGCTCAAAAGGATGTTAATGCTGCTGAACCAGTTTCTACTGCCGGTGATGCAGTTACTACTGCTAGCGTTATTTTTGATGTTGGTACTTGTAACACCCCCTTATTGGACATATAGCAGCGGAAGCTAATTTGGGGTATTACTTCATGAATCAACAGTCATAATCATAGAAAACGACTCAAATGAGACGTTTTGGAAAATTTAGTTATCATTCAAT
>BQNB010123122.1:0-11028 GCA_026074375.1 Tanacetum coccineum
AAAACCAAAATATCAAAATAAAAATCAAGATTAATTTTCACTCCCCGGCAACGGCGCCAAAAACTTGATGTGTTGTCGTTGTGGTGTATAATTTATTGATTCAAGTTTTAAATTTATATTTTGCCGACTTAACCAAAAACAACACTTTAACGGGCAGTGTACCCGGTCAGTAATAGTTTGTCTAATCTATGTTAGTTCTATTCTAATCTAATCATATGTTAAACCTATGTCAGTCTAAATCCTAAATCTAATAAAAAAGGGGGTTTTCAGCCTGAGAGACTGGCACGGTTTTGGTGGTGACTAAAATCAATCCTAAATACTGTTACCCACGCAAGCTAAATAACAGAAGATAAAAGAGCGATCGAACCTAATATAAGAAAACTGTATTAACCATTATTAATCTGATAAGAACGTTGGTATGTTTATTAGTGCAATGATTTCTTCTTTCGAGGTTGGTATATCATTCTTAAGACTTAGGCGTTACTTCTTCCTAAGACCTAGACACTATAATTCTGTCACAATTAAAGCATCCGCATAAAGCATCCTTATTTGCTGATTATAATCTATCTTAGGGATTAAAGCAATGGTGATCTTGTTAAACCCTAGCTCATAGAGACTTTACCCACTTACCGCTTAATGGCAATTTATACACTAGTAGTCCACTTTTCCAACTATCCAATGGAATCAGAAAGTTATTTGTTGAATTATCTAGGTCACCTGCTAGTCAACACGATCAATAAACCATCGGCAATGTCTAATTAACTAGTTAAGCCCGAAGCGTATCCTAGACACAGACTTAGAAGGACAATATTTGTGTAACTATTGATCTAGATGTATAAACTACTATATGGAGAGCTATCCCGGACTCTAGATCCGCTTGGTCCACTTAGCTAGATCCAGTTGAATGATAGGTCGCATACAAAAGCGCATAAACAAGTATAAATTGATAAACATAATCAAGAACACAACGATAAATCAAGAAATCGATAATAAACAAATACCAAACATTCAGATCTTCATAATAATGGCTAATACCTGAAGGTATTAGCCATCAAACGTCATAATTAATACAAGAGTAATTATTTAGCCAAGGTAAACTAACCGAGTTAATGAATGATACCAAAAATTGAACGATTACTAAAGTATAAGAATTACATGATGTTACCTATTGAATGAATTGCGTTGCTCGACCTCTTCTGCTCTTTATCCCTTCTGAAAATCAACTTTTGTGGTTTAGGTATCGAGAATATGATTTAGCACACACAAAACTCATAATTGAGTTTTCTATTTATAAGGTCTGTATGTCGGTTCGATACGGCATATCCAAGGAGTTGGATACGGCGTATTGGTCTTCAAATCAATACTTCTTCAAATTATCTTCTTTTAAGATCCAAAGTGCGCGCCTTTTGCTAACTTTCACCAACTACTCCATAATTACTGCATTTCTCAAATATAAATGATTAAGTAACAATTATTTACAGTAATTATACAAAGTGGGTTAATATCTTGGGATAAATGATACTATAAAATAGTCGTTATTTGATGTTATCACTAAGGATGCCTAGAGATGAGTATTGTGAGCTAGAAGTATAGATTTGCAAGGTGTGGGGTGTTAGAGGGTTTTTGGCCACAAGAAGGACAAGTAGGTGACAATGAGCTTACAAGGTGGTGATGGAGGTGCTTGTAAGGTGCTGGAGTGATGGTGATGTGGTGGTGAGGTCACGGTGATGAAGGTGATGGTGAGTCATGGAGGATCTTGAGGTATTTATTTAGTTTATACATGACCGTTTTTGGACAGCCAACATCAGTCTCGGTAAAATGGTTTCCATTTACAAACCGTAACTCCGATGAAGCTCAATCTAATGAGAATGGTTAGATATTTGAGTCCTTTACAACTTTTAGTTTTACATATTTAGGTTTTACTATACAAAAATCTAGAGATAATAGCTGTTTACTACAGGTGTGCAGAATCTGCGCACCTTTGCCATTTCGGCTATAACTAATTCATCCGAAGTCGAATCGGTTGAGTTAACCGAAAAATGATCACAAGACATAGGGCTAAAACCTAATATTTTTTCTTAATACCCAAAGCCTATTGATTTTTCCCAAATACTATGTTTTATCAACGGATCAGATTTATGAAAAGTATGAACTAGTTTAAGGGTGTAACGGGTTTGCTATGGTTTTTGGGTTTAGAATTAAGGTTTTGGGATTAGTGTAGAAGCTGAGATTAGAGAGGAAAAAATGTTTAAATATTGTGTATTGAGTGCTCGTAATTAGTTCTATAGAGGTGGTACGTAATCCTTAAGATTTTGGAGGGAAATGAGCTAGCTTGAATTTTATGCTTTATTGGCTTGTACATTGAGCTAAAAAAGAGTTGTACATTGTTCTGGAGGGAAAAGTTATTCAAATGTGGTGCATTGTACACTTGTACACATGCTTGAAAGCTTGCACATTCATTTTATATGTATACATTACATATAATTAGGGTATTGATATAAACATTAAAGTTTAATGCTTGTTTTGAAATAATGTTTTGAAAAGTACGTTAAATGGATAATGTAGTTGGTAAAAATGATATTAAGTTATAGACTTGACATATTAGGAGGTTTACATGATGTAAACAATGATATAGATAGTATTGATAGAGGTTGCGTGAGCTCGTTTACTTTAGAGATGCTAGTTACGTTGCATAATGAGATAAAGCAAAAAAATTCCCTGTAGAAAGGTGGTATATATATAATAGATGGATAATACATTGCATCTAATAGATTGATAATTACATTGATGAAAATTGCGGGTTGTTATAGATTGTTGGATAAAAGATGTGGTGTATGGAAATAGAATTTGAATGAATTTTAAGAGAGATGAATATAAATTTTAAAAATGATTTACATACTTTTATAATGTGTAAACCTCTTTTTTTTAACATTTTCTGCTTAATATGTCACCTCAATTATTTTTTATCGATGCTCAAACTAACATGTTTGTAAAGAGTTAAACAAACAATTAAACAAACTTAGTGACTCATTCATATCAGTTTATAGTACAATACTTAAATCGGGAAAAAAAGAAAAGTAAGGGACTATAGAGTGAATTTACCTTTTTTTAAAGGAAAAGTAAAAGTAAAATAAAGTAAAAGCAAATGTTTTTAATACGAAGTGATAATATATATGTTGAATAAAATTAGATGCATATATATATATATATATATATATATATATATATATATATTACATGCATTTTCATCAAGTTAGGTTAATCATGTGTATTTTTCCTCCAATGCAGGTCAAATGTTTTGTTAATACTACCTTGTATCATTTTCGCATAAAAATCACTTTCGTAACTAATCGAGATGCATCTAGTCCAAACCGATGCATCTTAAATGTGTAGTTACGGCATATGTGTGTGTAGGATTAAGGGGTTGTTCGGTTTAACATATTTAGGAGACATGAGGGATCAAATATGTATGCTTGGTTATGGTTCAGGAGGTATGGTTCAGAGGAAGTGGTTTAGGCGGTGTGTGAAAAGACTTGGCTGAGAGGTACACCTTTTAAGTTTGAGAAGCAATGGTCATGGCTTTAGCATTCACGCTTATGAAGGCAGAATGAGTGCTTGGTTACTGCCGTTTTTTTAGCCAAAATGGGATTCTTTGGCTGCGGTTTTTTCGTCAATAAGAGGCTATTTTTGTTGTTGTTAAAATGGGTGTTTGGTTCGCTATTTTTTTGGCAAAATGGGTCGTTCGCTTTGCTGTCAAAATGGTAGTACGGTATGCATTTTAAGTATCGAATAGTTTCTGATTTACATGTATGGTTCTAATATAAGATTGGCTATAGACCATGTAAAAAACGCATATTTTTGTAAATAACTAACATAGGTAGTAGTTTATATCGGGTCATAGGATTTGAATTAGTTTGTGGTAGGTTTCTTTGAGGTTCAGATGGAGTTGTTGTTTCTATAGGTGATGGGGTACATATCAGTTGGGTTGTAGTTTCACAACTAAGTTTATTAAGGCTTTAGTACAAACCTTAAAAGAGTTTATGCTGCTAATAAGTATGAAGAACCAAAAAACATTAACAAAACATTATTTTGCTTTGTGGTAAAGTGTTAAGTTTCCAAAGGTATGGTCATATGTTTAATTTAATAAAAATGCAACTTTTCTTATTTGATAGTTGCGCTTCATTTCTTAAATGTACATTTAATTAAGTTTAGGCAAACCCTATCTTTTTAATAATTTGTTGAGAAACACCCCGCTGCGAAGCGCGGATATAAAACCCTCGATTATTACAAACTTCAAAGTCTTCTTGCTTCACATAGGGCATGTAATAGGTAGTTTTGTCATAGTCACAATGATAAGAGCCCTATATTTATAGGGTATTATTAGATTACATATTGATACAAGTTGATTACCAAGAAGAAGACATTCCACCTTATTTATAGTAAGTAGTACACCAGCAAAAGAAAATCAAAGGTGGTGGTGGTGGACTTCTGGCACGGAAACAACCTCAGTCAAGCTGAATTCGGGAGTTGGAAACAGAATTTCAAGACCACAGTTTGAAGGACTCAAATTATTCTGCTTCTGGAAGTCGCTGGAAACCGACATTCTCTTGTATAAGTAACTACATGAAGCACCAAAGTACAATATTAAGAAACAGTCAAAACCGAGTATGGGCATCATGAGAACGATTATGACAATATGCATGATGATACATGTAGTAATAGGTACTACAATGGCATCAAAACCATTCTTGTTTATGTCACACCCTGCCAAGGCGGAAACGCGAGGCGTAACGAGAAAGAATATCATCACAACACAAGGATGTCTATATAGAGAAACTAATATGCATGAAATAAACAAAACATAGCACAAGGTGTCATGAAAATACCCAAAACAAATTCATAAATTCAAAGACGTCTTATATTGAAGAAAAGGAGGTTCTCGCCAATATAGAGACATTCAACACCTAAACAATTCAATAACCAAACATTTAATCATCCAAACAATGCAAAACATAAACTAAGGGAGAAACTCCGCAATGCAACCTAAGGTCTCTCTCTAGCTACTTCTCTCTATTTTATTTCCATGATGCTCACCTGAAAATGATGCTTAAACATCAACATCATGTTGGTGAGAGTCATAGGTTTAAGACACGCCAATAACTCGCTTTGTAATTACTATGATAAATAAAAAATAGCATAGCAGAAATACAACGAATTATCATACAAGCTAACAAGCAATCACATCAAACCATGTTGAGACGGTCATGCTCAACATCACAAACAAGGGAATGAAACGTGTCCCACGATTCACAAACAAGGGAACGGAACATGTCCCACGATCCACAATAATGAGACGAGCACGCTCACTAACAACAATCCACAGCAATGAGACGGTCACGCTCACTACTAACAATCCACAGCAATGAGGTGGTTACGCTCACTACTAACAATCCACAACAATGAGATGGTCACGCTCACTACTAACAATCCATCAATGCCTTGAGACGGTCACGCTCAAGCACAACAATCCATATCACAATAGCAAGTAGCACATAACATACAATAGTCACGTATTGCCCATGCCTTATTTAAAACACATTATCATAGTAACTAAAACATTTAAACTCATAGCATTATTTCCACCCAAAGAAAACATAAGAAAAGCTATGAAACTCACCTGATGCTTTGCAGCTTCCACAAGCACTAGCACAAATCTAAATAATCAAAACAAACACGTGTTACATGCGACCAAAAAAATTTCTTATACCCAAATAAGAATCATATGATGAATTTTTAAGGTGTTTAATTACCCTCATGGGTCACCACGACACCATGCCCAACCTTAACCAACATGTTAAGACACTTTATCAAAGTCTTACAATTTACCCAAAGATGTAGAATTTTGACCTCACTTTACCATTTTCTAAACCATACCTATTGAGCTTTATAAATTTTACCAAAAATCAAAAGTTTAATAACATGAGTCTACTAACACCATGATTTTTCTACTAATTTATTTCCCCTCTTAAGTGCCCCAAATAAAATCAAACTTTTAACTACTCAGTTTCGGATCTGATCGCACACTAAAAAGTTTAGACCTAAAAACCATACTTAGACTCCAAATCAGAAGCTCTCCTTTGGAGATTTTTAATAAACACATAGAACTAAACTCCTGTGGGTTGGCTAATCCTAATTCAAATTTTAAGTGGGGGTTTTACATCTCGTAATCTGACATAAATCTGACCCGAATTTACTGCTTTGACAACTTTTATCGTAACCAACATTTGAATGACTTTCCCACCTTAAAAATTTTCGAGGCTAGATGTTGTAGAAACTAGACTCTCTGAGCTACATCATAGACACTGGAAACTTGACAAAAGCTATTACCATCATCGAAATAACGGCCAAACAACACAACCCTAAATTCTGCCCTAATCTAAATCAAGTTCTAACGCGATCTAAACCCTAACGAATACACCCATATGATCGTAATTAAACCCTAATCATTGTAATATGATTAAACATCATTAATTTACAAATTTAATGAAACCTTAATTATCCATCTTAATAATTGTTACATGAATTAATGATTAATAATTAACAAAGATTAATTAATACTTACCTTAAAACTTGTTTTCTTCACAAAAAGCGAAACCCTAATTTTTCTCCTTCTTTTCTCTTGGGATCGGCCGATTAACGCACTAGGGAGGGTTTGGGATTTTATTTTTTTGTATTTATAAGACCCTAAACTAATCCTAGAAAATTACTAATTATAGGCCTAGTTTAATTAGGCTTTTATTTCTTTTTTGCTTTCTTCTTTCCCTAAAATTCGTATTTACTATTCATGTATAAATTTTTATTTTTTGGTTAATTAATTACCTTCAATACCTTAAGTTTTTATAAAAGCTAAGCTAATTTGATAAATCATTTTGCTTATAAATTACTTTCTAAAAATAACTTTCCATTTCACAAACTCACTTTCTATAAATAGAAAGTCCTCAAAAAACTCTTATATTTATCAAACTTATTTCCCTCTCATAGGTCATACTTCCCACATTGATCCAACACTTAGACATCAACATATTAACCAAAATATCTTATACAAAATACCACTCATTTCTATTATCACTATAAGTGATTAAAAATATAAATTCTCCATCATATAACTCATTCTAATAAAAAATGAGATGAACACGCATCTCAAGTTTATTACTAATCACTCAAAAAAATCACATAAATCATAAAACAAGCACACATAATTATTTAGCCATTTCTAACAAATTGACTAACCTGCTCAAGTCATGATTGTCACAGTATCTCCTCCCTAAAGAAATCTCGCCCTGAGATTTAACCAAAAGGTTCAACTCTATCATTATCAAACAATTAATCAAGGATACTTATCTTTCAAGTAATCCTCCATACCCATGTTAACTCAAAGTTACAGTTTGAATTCCAACCAACTTTCACAAAATATCTTACTGCTAATAACTTTGCCTACCCACCAAAAGGGTACGTATAGCAGCATAACCGCTCCAAACGAAAAGAAACATCCAACTACCTGAACCTCGCCCGTCATCGAGGGGACTCGTCAAAAACCAACGTCATTTACAACCCGGTCTCGCAACTCATTAAACAAGAACTATCTTGAAACCAAGTTATAAGTTGTTACAAAGCCCAATGTTTTTGAAGAATTAGCTCGACTTTGAGTTTATTTATAAAATAACTTTAACCAAAATCACACAAACACATTTGAGGGCATACTAAGGTCTACAAGAAACCTTGCGTGCAGAACTTTAACTAAAAATCCCAATGATCCCTTTCTCAACGAACAAGTGTGGATACTCAATTTACCTGAAGTCCTAAAGACCTCACTTCAAGCCCAAATGGACCTTAACTATCACCATTCTGCTACATTTTAACCTCTTAACTTCACGGCCACTATTCTCAATAGGTTCCTCAACAAAACGAAGAGTTTTGTCAACCTTGATCTCATCCAATGACACAGGCAGACTAGCATCCGCCAAACATTTTTTTTAGATTCGACACATATAATGTGTCATGTACATAACTCAACTCCTCAGGTAACCTTAACCTATCAACAACAAGGTCAATCCTTTCAAGGATCTCAAACGGTCCTACATATCTTGGTGCTACTTACCCTTCTTACCAAAATGCATTACACCCCTTTTATGACGAGACCTTTAACAAAACATGATCTCCCACCTCAAACTATAATGGCTTACGCCTATTACCAGCATAGCACTTTTGATGATCTCTCGCCGCTTATGGGCTTTTCTTTTACCAACACTACTTTATTAGTCGTTTCTTGTACCAATTCCAGTCCAATCAAACTACTTTCTCTAATCTCAGCCCATAAAACAGGTGACTCGCGCGTTCTCAACCTTTTTTATATGTAAATAAATATGAACATATATAAATACATAGCAAGGATCAGGATCCGCGAAATCAATGAAACCGGAAGTAGTATAGAGTATCTCCGGGTCGTTTATCCCAACGAGGCTAGAAATGGAAAATCGAAAGACGAATTGATGATTGATGTTTGAATATGACAAGGATTTGGATAAGATTGGGTACTAAACCTAATAAGCAATTGCAAACAAAGATAAGCAGGGAAAATAAGCTGGAACAAGCATAAAAGCTAGAAATGGCAAAAACACATAAAACTTTTTAAACTAAGACACAAATAAGCTCAAATAAACTTAAGACAAAACCAAATAAGCTAGACTAACTCTAAATAAGCAAATTCAGCAAGCAATTAGGCTAAATAAGCAGGAAAAACTCAGCAGTACTAACAACAGTACTAGCAGTTTTAACTAACGGTACTAACTTGGAGTTAGTACTGCTAGTTATAAGTTAGTACTGCTAGCTTACTAAAACACAATGAAACAAGAAATAAGCAAATAAGCTAAAACAGATATTTAACTATCCCTAATAAGCACTTAGGCATAAGAATAAGCAACTGTAATAAACTAGAAGGGAGAATAAACTAAAAAGTTACAAACTGATACACTCTTAGAATTATTATGAAAAGGCAAATAAGCTAAAGTAAGTTTCTACTAAAGACAGCAACAAAAATAGGCGTAATCTACTCTAAAAAGCTAATAAAATCTTAAACAAGCAGAAATAATAAGCTGATAAGTGAAAATGAATCAACAGTACTAACTTGGAGTTAGTACTGCTTGTTCAAAACAGCCCTTAAAATTTTCAAAAATCATTTTTATTTCAAACTGATTAAAAACAAATTATCAAATAACAAATTAAAACACTTATAATCAGACTTTAATCAAGAATAAGCACTTAAATAAGCCAAATCATTCTAACAGTATAAACTTATATCTAACAGTTTTATCAAATGAACTAACAGTACTAACTAAGAAATAGATACAAACTATTTTTAAACTAACAACTAAGAAAGATAAGTACTAGACATACTGATAAAGCATAAATATGTAAATATAAGTAACAAATAAGCACTAGTTAACAGTTCTGCAGTAAATAGGAAATATAAGAAAAAGAGAGACTTACAACACCCTTGCTCAAAACAGGGCTAAACCAAGAATCTACAAGCTCTAGCTTGTATAAAACAAGCTAGTGAGAGTCCATAAGCCCATCCAGAACTGGCTTATCATCCATAAATTAAGCTGTGGTGTATTTGAGAGTGATTTTTATAATTTTCTCTTAACTACTTAACTTTTAACTTTACTTAATTAAATCAACTTATAAATAAGCTGTACTGATGGCTTTTTGAACACAAAACAACACAATTAAGAAACTTAACACTTGGAGTTATAAATTGACTTAAAACCTTAAATTTGCATTAAAACTTGAAAGTGTTATAAAGCTGAAAGTAAAAGCTGTAAATGACTTAAAATAAGCTGAGTTATATTAAAAATTAAGCTAAGATTAAAAACTAACATAGTTCCAAAAAAACTCTCTCTAAGAGATTTACAAAAGGCTCTATTTATAGCCGAAGTCTTCTCTCCTTGGCCTTGCAGCTTGTGTTTCTTTGTAGAGACAAAAGGCAAGTGTGCTTGTTGTGTGAGGCGATTCTAACGCAAATCCCAGCCTTCAATTTCTTTTGTGCTTCTTTTGAATCAATCACAGCCATTGAAAATACTTGGGAATGTTAAGGGATTGCCAACATGGCCTTTATACAGCTGGGGAGGAGGGGGGAATAGTAGGTGGTTGAAATGATTTTGGCTAGGGTATCGAGTGGTTTGCAGGGTAGAAGTATGGGAAGACATCCCTAGTTGTATATGGGTTTTGTTGGGGCGGGAAATATGGCTTTTGGGTAAGTTGGCAGTTTTGTCCTCTCAAGTTATATAACTTCAATGCAATCTTTGCCCGGTTTACAATTTCAACCCTTGTCTTTTAATTCTTGTAATACAATCTTGAGGTTTGGTAATTTTAGTCCCTCAAGTTGTATTTTCTTCACTTGGTTGACTTTTGACTTTGCCATTTCCATTCCGTGCTTGGTTTTGTTTGTTTTTGGCTTTCTTTTTGTTCCTTTTCTTGAATATCTGTTTCCTGTACAATACAAATGCAAAACATACAAATACAATGTATTTTTGGTACGTTTTTAGTCTTTTAAGTCCGCTTTTAATGGAAAATGGTATGTGTAATTAAGCACATACCAAAATCCCCCATACTAAGGTATTGCCGTATCCTCACGCAATGTTATGAAGTAAACACTTAGAAAACTAAGAATCTCGAACCCCCTCGACTAATAACCTCAAAAAGTAGCAAAGTGTTCGTCAAAGAGAACTTAAAGAATCAATAGCTTCGACAAGTCTTGTTTTTACCATTTTTTTTATATGTACACTAACTATCCCTAATATTTTTGGATTTTTTTTAACTACCTGTTTCACTTCCTTTATATTATCAACATTGGGATCATAGAATGAGAAGCGTCCATAGAAATAACTTACGAATGTCCTGACGGATAAATTCATCGTCCTCGATTTTTCACTAGTTCCAAACCAAGCAATTAAACAAGATCATTTGTCA
>BQNB010123123.1:2219-20155 GCA_026074375.1 Tanacetum coccineum
TAATTTATTTAATATTTTTATTAAATAAATACTGATAACTAAAAACAAATTTAATTGTTTTTGTGTGTCCGCGTTTATATTGTTCGAATAATGTTTGCGGTACTGTTTTAGCCCTTTTCGGCTCGTTTCCAGGTCTCGGGCAAAACTAAAAAGTTGTCAGGAATATCATTCCACATCAAATTGCTTTAGAGTCCGAGTCGTGAAAACGTGATTTAGATGATCGTTCTTATAAGTCAAGCCAGACCCTAAAAATCAAAGATTGACATCGTCATTCTAAATTCGAAAATTCTCGGATGTTACACTAGATAATCAACTAAACCTTGAAGCTTTTTTATCCTTCAAACTTGATCACCTCTAGAACCTTAAAAATAACACCTTGAAGCTTAAAGATTCAACCTTGTACAAACCCTTTTGAAGCTTGAACCTTGTCGAATTTAAACCTTTGCAATACATAAACCCCAAGACTCTTACAAAACTCGACAATCTTAAGCCTTCAAATCCTTGATCAAAATCTACTTTAAATAGAATCTGTAGATTCTGGAACAGCAACTTTGACCTACTATATCTCTCTCTACGGACCTCCAACTAAAGATCCCTCCGGTCAGATTCTAGATCTATGTGTCTTCGACCTACGATTGAAATTTCACAATGATCCAACGGTTAACGAATCCAAAGCGTCAATTCTCCCACCGCTACGCAGGAACCGACAAACCAAAAAGAAGAGATATAACTTGATGGGATTGTACACCTTTGAGTCGACCTAGCTTCAAGAAACCAACGTAACCTTGGCTCTGATACCACTTGTAGGATTCGATCACCCTACAACCTGGTTACTAGTGTGGAATAAATCCGATCTTGAAGACGAACACACCCCAACAGATTATGTATGACAAAAAAGAAAAGGATGCACAAGAATATAACCCTCAATATTATATGTTTATTGAGTAAGGAAAAGAATGAAGTACAAAACCCACCCCCTCACCTCCTTTTATAGAGATGAGGGAGAGAACAAACAGGTTGGAAGAATTAATATGTGAAACCCTTCCCCCCTCACCTCCTTTTATAGAGATGAGGGGGAGGTTGGGCTTGGGCCGTAGAGAAACCCAATAACCTTAATATGGCTATAATTAGAGCTAAATTTACACTAAACCTCCTAACCTATTGACTAAAGTGAATACTATATCTAACAAGAATAAAAATAGTTAGAAATCACGAAAGAAAAATCGTTAATAAAACGCTAAAGAATTATATAAAGAACATATGAGAATCATAGAAAGATTAATGGCCAATTAATATCTTCCATAATTAGTCTCCATAATTGTAAGAATTAGTGGTTACATGACCAAATTAAATATAGTTTCAAACATGCAATTTGAATGTGAGAAAGTTGTTACAAACATTTAGTGTAGACTTTAAAGGTTGTCAACATTTCCTAAATTATGTAGCCATATGCGTGTAGACTTTGAGGGTTGTCTAACATTGCCTGAATTACATTACAGACTCTTAGACTTTCTAATGGATGTCAACATTTCCTAAAATATATTTCTACTTTCAACATTTCAAGATTAAGAGTTTCAAGAATTCAATAATGGGTGATACACCATTTACAAGTAGATATGGTGGCAACAGTTTGTGACAACAACCTCGTTTTCGAAGGCGATTTATCGTGGCGACCTCGTTTCCGAAAGCAAAAATTTGTGGCGGCATATGGTTGCCAAAACAAAATAAGACAAAGATAATGAATAAATTAGTATGAAAATATGGTAGAAGTGGTTAACTATGATATGCATTACATGATATCTAAAACTAAGAATCAAAATGAAATTAAAAAAGTGTGAATGTGATAAGTTGGATATTGAGAAGATTAAGTGTTTATGCTTCTGTATGTTTTTTCAATGCAATTGTTATCCCTATTTATAGGGATTTACCCAAACTATAGTCAATATAAATTATGAGAGATTAATGGACTCATTAATCTATACCATAATTAGCCTCCTAGGAATTAGTGGTTACAATACCAAATTAAATGTTACAATACCAAATTAATCTCTTAATTAGTTTGTTTTGAAAAGTCAAATCAGTTTCGTTTGTAAGCTTTCAACTTTCAACATCATAATGATTTTCAATTGTTTCCTAAAATAAGGATTTTTAACTTTTCAACTTTTCAACATTTGGGTAAATCTCCTTTAAGCATATTATCAGTTGAATGAGATAAGAAACCTGAATCGACGATTGCATTATCGTTGTTCTCGTAAGCAGTTCAAGGGGGCAGCAGCTTTTTCCGGCACACTCCGGAGGTGCAATCTTTATTTTCACCACCACTCTGGCGTAGTAAGCGGCTGGTAAAAAGAACACACGCACAAAAATAGATATAAAGACTATGGTAAAAAAATAGATCTACATATAAAAACTATAAGAGAAAACCGCATATACCGTTTATGGTGGTTGGCCCGTGGTGATGGTCAGCTCATGGTCGTGGTGGTGGTCGGCTATGGTTGAATTTTAAACAGGTTTGGTGTGTGTTTTTAGAGAGAGAGAGTTGGATGAGAATGAATGATTAGATAAGAATGAATGAGTTATTCGGGTTTTCAACATTCAACATTACAGGAATTTAAGTTTTCAATATTGCCGAAAATAAATTCAACTTTTCAACATTTTGAAATTTTCGTTTATAAGTAGTAGAGATGTTGTAGTCTTTCTGATTTAATACATTGTCAATGTTTCCGCAAATAGATTCATACATTTATTAATTCCATAAATAAATGTTGAAAAAAAGCCAAATTCTCTATATAAGGAGTACAGAAGAGATATAGATTGATAGATTGTAAAAACAACACAAATATTAAAAAAAACCGTAAAACCCTAATTTTCCAATGACGACTGGCTTTTTATCCAAGCTCATTACCAAGAATTGCCATCTGCTCACAACCAGGATAGTGGATGATGCACCTGGCCTCAAGGCCTTCAAAGTTCCTAATCAAAATCTGCTCATAACCAGGAGGACAGTGGATGATGAAGTTGCACCTGGGCTTCTTACCTTCAAAGTTCCTGGCAAGGTATAGATGCAGGATTCATTTTTTTTATAGTTTGGATTGAAGACTAATGCTATAGGATTTGAAATTTGCTTTATGAATGTTTGATTTTTTTTATTGGCATTGATCTCAAAATCTAAATTTGCTTTACTGGTTTTCAAGCCTGCTGCTAAGAAGGCGGCTGGTCCTGCTGTTGGCAAGAAAGCCGATGTGCCAAGTCAAAACAAAAATGTACGTGAAGATGTCGATGTAAGTTAATCTTTCACAAATACGACAAGTTTTGGACCAACACTATATCTTTCATAATAAAATATAATGTCTTGCAGCGAGCTGAGATGACCCTTGAAAGCAGATTAGGATCTCTCATTCAACAAGATACTATTACCCAGCTCAAGAGTGCTGCTTTGAGAGAGCCAGGTATCACATATTCTCTCATGTGCTAGCCCAGACCAAACAATCAACTCATCGAAACATTTTATGTATATTGTACATCTATGATCTCTCTCGTTAATAAAGCACCAAACATAAGGTGTACTATATTTTTAAAACCCTGATTTAAGTATTAATGAAAGAGGTAAAAAGGTAACATTACTTATTAACATCCATTAATTTATATTAGAGTTTTAAATATTCAAAGCCTTTAATAGTATTTTTAAGATTTCGAAAGATATTGATGTAATATTAAAATTACAATGATATTGACGTAATATTCAATTTTTCTAAGGATATAGATGAAATTATCCCTAATAAAAAATAGCATTTTGAACACCATTTTGTAAGAGGTTTATGCTTACAAATGACCCACATAGTCATATTTTTCTAATTCAAATGTACAATGGCTAAAACCAGAGGTATGAAAAAGTACATCTGTTTTTTTATATATGAACCCTTTAAGGAGGAAACATAACTTTTATTTAAAATCAGGCTCACTTGGGAAATAAAATTTATTTTTGTTACTAAATATAAGACTACTATAAATGTTTACTTGTGTGTATAGTGATTATGACTTTCATCAATATGCTTTAGCCCAAGTCACAACTAATGATATTTACGTTGCTCTGTCTTTCAGCAATTACCTCACTAAAAGAACAAGTTAGAGCACTCCAAGAACTTGACATTCCTGGCTGGAGTGGGAAAAATGTGCAGGTTCAGCAACAAGTCATTGAAGTTGTAAGCCATATAGCTTCAACTGCAACAAAGTTCCCTAAGATAAGCATAGCAGGTAATAAAGCTTACTATAAATCTTTCACTTGCTTTAAATCTGAGTTATTAAGATAGAGCATTGTTTTATGAGTTTGTTATACATCTGATTTTATATATTTGGTTGGCGACAGGTATTTGTGAAAGGGTTCCTGCTTTGAAGACTCGTGCGCAAGCCATGAAATGTCTAACCACTTTCTCTGAAGCGATGGGCACAGGTTTTATATTTGAAAGAGTAAGTTTGACTAATAAACCTTTAATGAGCCTGGGCAATTGTTTTTTTAATTACTTTATAAATGTTTAGTGTGACATTGAAATGATATTCAATGGTCTTTCTCTCATTCTTTTAGTTGTCCAAGATAATGAAAGAGCACAAAAACCCAAAGGTTCTTAGTGAGGGACTGTTGTGGATGGTATCTGTTGGCGATTTTGTTGTTGCACATTTGAAACTGAAGGATGTATTTGATTTCTGCAAAGATGCTACTAGAAATGCCACCATTAAACTTATCGGTGTATTACAAAAATTTGTTGGTCCTGATATCAAGGCATTCTCGTCAGATGTCAAGCCTGCCATTCTTGCAAGTAGAGGCGAGTGTGATATTAATCCTTTTGAGGTACGTATTTGTATTTTGCCTTTAAAATCATGATTATTTTTCTATTATACCTTACTGACGTATTTCCCATACACCAAAGAAGACTGTCAAGGCATCTGATTCGGTATCATCTATCTCTGGTGGTGGGTTGGATAGTTTGCCACGTGAGGATATATATATATATATATATATATATATATATATATATATATATATATATATATATATTTGTCTGATCAATATTTTTTTCTTCGCATAGGTTGCAAGCATACTTGAAAAATCACCCGTTAAAGTTGGGCCTGCAAATTCAAGAACTCAAGAACTTTCATACGATATGTCCCCGTATCAATCTGACGATGATTATGAGGAAGAGGATGACCAACCCACAAAGAAGTTTATCCATTTGGGATTTTGGGGTTATTCTTATATACCTAATCATATCAAATTGGCTTGCCTTTGCAGTAAAAGTCGTGTGGCGATGTTTTTCTGGGGATCAATTTTTATCCATCAAGTATTGATAGATGTTCTGGTAAGTCATACGTACTTAATAGCCATTGATTTTTTATTTTGTGTTTGCAGTTCTGCTGCCTATAAGGCTACAGGCACACTAGTTTGTCTATTTTTATTGTGCTGAATCGCAAATCAAAGGTATTGCTTTTCTTTATCATACCATAGTCCAATATTTTACTACTACTTAATTACAGAAAATGGTTCATGTGATTTACTCAAAATTGTGGAATTGGTCCTTCTCAAATATTAATTACGAATATGATCCATAGAAGCCGTTTTCTTGTTTTCATATTTGGTCCTTCACACTTTAAGGACCAAGCTAAATTGTTACACACTTGAGTAACTAAATGTGTAGAAAACTGTTTATAGCGACCATATCCTATTTAGTATCGGCGAGATCAATTCATAATTTTGTGCAAACTCCACTCACTGGTTTTCTTATTGTTTAGGTCAAATTCAGTTTTTTATAATTCTTTTGTTACAACCCTTTCATTGTTTGACAGGTTTTGATCATTTATGTGTATTGAAGAACTCATTTATGTTGGATTATGACCATATATGATTAATATATGTCCGGAAATATTCCCGAGCCTAAGGGGACGCACACGTTTATATGTTAAATGACGAGTAAATATATTAATGTAATATATTAAATGTATAACAAATGATCGTTAAAAGTTAACGAGTATTAAATAATTAGTTAAACGTTTAATGGTAAACGTGAGGGACTAATTATTAATAAACCGAAGTTTAAAGGGTTCGGTTCACCCTTTTTTAATCCCTAGTCGGCAAGAGAAGTAATCCCACAAGGATTAGAAGATCAAATCTATAAATACAAGTTTAAGTGTTTCATTATTTTCATAACTTGAAAAAACCTAAACATATAGATCGATCTATCTCTCTTCCTATTGTCGACCGGTTTAAGAAAACCTTCGGGAGGTCGTGGTTTGCTTCTACCGATCAAACCAACCAAACGAACACCTTTAGGTTTCGTTTTGGTATTCGATTATCACTTTTTGGTGATTCTTGTTCGTAAGTTGATAGATTCAAGAGACGAAGAAGATCGTTTGTTATACACTACTAGTACTAGCATACCTCGTCGTTTGCTAAGAACGTATAGTGTGTGAAAGCTTAGAGGAATCATACTTTGATTCTTGTGGTTTCGCGTGGTATTATACACACGCGTATATAGAAGACGGTGTTTACGGTTACCTATAACGGTGTATCGTTTCGTGCTAAAAGGTACATGTTTTTTATCTTGTTAATTATTGTGTTCTACACGTGATCATTTATTCCGCTGCGTACTCGTGTTAATTAATTGTTAATTAGGTTATAAAACCCAACAGTATCAGAGGCAGGTTTAGAATCTTTAATTACAAGAAATTAAATTGGACAAATTAGGGTTTCGTGATTAATTTTAAATGCCCCGGTGGGCGGTTTTTTGTTAAAAAGATTTGATCTTGAAGGTTAATAAAATTAATTAGACGAGATTTAGGTTGTATGCAATTTTATATAAAACTTGATATATTAATTGTTAATTGTTTTAAGTTTTTGTTAATTGTTAATAAGGATTCATGATAAAATCATGCAAATTTATCATGGATTGATATTAGATATCTAATCTTGGTTAATTGTTAAAAAAGATTTGTTATAAAATATGATTAAAATAAACTTAAATTTTAATTATTTTCTTAAATGGAAAATCCTTGATTCTTAAATTCGGGGGAAAGACCGTATTAGTGAATCAATGGGCCTAAAAATAGTTAAAAAGTTTTTTATTGTGCTATGTGGTATGTATTTATATAAGGCTTCGCAATTTCAATTGTTTCGATGTTGTGGCGGAGTTTATAGGGAGAAGGAGCACTTTATATGAATAAATGCAGTTTTATTATTAGATAATTAGGATCATAATTTAATGTTTGCATGCCTTTATTGTTTTTTGTGTGTTTAAAATAATGTTATTTAGCTTAGTTGATGTTTATTGGTTTTTATTTTAAGTTCTGGAACTTGTGAAAGATAAATAAAAGAGTTTTTATGTAAAACAATATATACATGACAATGATTATCGAAATAAGATTTATCATGGACTATATATTGCAAAAGTTCAAAAATTGGATCCGGCTTAAATTACGGTGTAAAATCTTCCCATGATTAGACTAGCAATTTATAGTTCAATAAATGTGTTGTAATATTTAAAGTTTTAATTTTATCAATGACGTTTAATTTGACAAAAAAAGTTACTATATAGTTGCAAGATAAGGTTCGGGGTGACTCATTCAAGAACTTTGGTCTTGTAGGTACCATACCCTAGAATACCTGACTACGTTGTGTTTCCTTACTTGTATACTATGTAGGAGGTCGCGAATTCATGGTTCTAGGTTTGAATGATTTTTAATCTTCTTAATCTTTTTCCCGCGAATAAAAAGAAATCTTTACTTTTAAACACACGTTGAATCGTCTATTTTAAGGTATCACTATTTATGTATAAGATACAGGATAATAGTGCGATTCGTTATTAAATAACTTAATTGAGTAAAAGTTTTTATTAAAATTAATGTTACGAGATGTATGCATGCTTCTTGTACATATTTGACACGTCAATTAAAATACACTTTTTCAAACTAAGTTTTTGGCCAATTCCAATTTATAAAGAACTTGTAGACTGCTCTTAACCTATGCGTGAGACGCATGTTAAGATTTGCAATCACATTGGTAATTATACGCTTTTACGTGAAGGTGAGTGTTACATAATTACTGTTTAAAATTGGACACTTAGCGTTGTTGTGGTTAGACCTGTTAACACGTGGCATAGATGGGATGAAACATGCTTACTAGATTATTATGTGTAATAAAAGTTATAGTACCCTTTATGGTTAGGAATTGCAAAAGTTTCGTGAATTATCAATCGTTGAATCCTTTTGAATACACATCACTAGCAGATCAACTGATGTGGTGGGGGTATGTCATGTTGGGGTCTCATAACCTTAGGAAATTATTAGTTTTATTTTAATATAAACTGTGGGTAGTTAATTTTTCTTCAAGGAGTATTATCGAAAATACTAATAAATTGAACTTTACCTATGTTTGTCAAATAGGCACTACCTGTCTAAAACATAAACCATTCGGGCTTCAGGTCGATGTTTGAAATTTCTGGAAATAATTTCAATGACTGGTTTCGTCAATTTAAGATGGTCTTGAGAGTTGAAAGGAAATTGTTTGTCATTGAACATCCTATTTCTCTTGTTTCACCTACCGATTCTGAGTACTTGCGCAGTGGAATGCGGTATATGATTCATAATGAGGTGGCTTGTCTTATGCTCGGAAGTATGACTCTGTATACTTTAATAGATAATTCGAAATTCCTACATTATGAATGCTTCAGGAGGCTTAATCCATCCATGTTTGAGTAACAAGTTAGAGTGGAGTGGTTTGACCTGGTCCAAAAACTTTCCATGCTTGCATACTGGATGAGGGAAACAGTTGGCCCCATATGTCATTTGATGGGGAAGAATATTGTGGCAACTGGAATGTCTTGAATATGTGTCCACAAGAGCTTAGTGTTGGTTTAATCTTGAATGGCTCTCATACAATAAGCATACATGGGGAAGTCAGTGGTGTGAACTACTTGCATATGCTCAATGTGTATAAAAAAAGGCTTTACCTTAGAAGGCTGAAACACCACAAAAGTAATGATGATTAAAGTGGTAAAATCCAAAATCCATAAAGAAATAGCTTAAATCTAAAGTTTAAGGGTTTTAAAGCTAAATGGCACACTGGGAAGGATAAACAAGTTTATATCCACTTAGCCTAAAAACCTAAGCCTTTGCTAAAGAAGCACCCAGCTAAGGATGACACTGCCACCCACTGTATAGAGGTCGGTCAATGTAAGAGGAATTGTCTGCTTACCTTGCTGAGTTGATTAAGATAGAAAGAAGGCAAGTTGGCGCTGCCAGTTCTTCAGATGTTCATATAGAATATTTTCTTTTCTACTAAATCTGGGGTGTATGACACTGGTTGTTGGTACTATTATTTGGTAACACAAACAGGGATTTAGGATTGAAAAGAAGCTGAAACGAGGATCTCTTTACTTGTACGTGAGCAATGGAGTTCGTGCACAAGTGGAGGAAATTAGAAGTTTTGACTTAGTTTTGCCTATGGCCTTGTAATTTGTTTAGACAATTGTCATTATGCATCCTACTTTAAACCTAGAGGTGTAGTTTCTAGTTTCTCTTTTGGTTGAAAGGATTTGTTCAATGTTTTATGGATTGTGGAATTTCAGTTTCAAAGAATGGTGTTCTTTATTTTAATGCTGTTCCTCGTAATGGTATTTATGAAATTGATATGCATGATCTTGTACCAAATGTTAATTCTATTTATAATGTTAGCAATAAAAGAGTCAAGCATAACTTGGACTCCACTTATCTATGGGATGTGTCTTGCTCTCTATAAACAAGAACGTAATTAAACAGCTGAACAGGGGAAATTTTGGGGGTAGTTAAAGTCAACAGATGATGAATCTTTTTGATATATGCGAATCTTGTTTATCTGGAGAAGATGGACAAAGGCAAACAAAACCTTTCCCTCATAGTAACGAAAGGCAAAAGATCTTCTATGGAATAATCTTACTGATGTATGTGGTCCACTTAGACATGTGTCCAAGGACAAGGTGATAGCTACTTCATTACATTCAAGATGATTTTTAGTCGTTAAGGTTATGTTTATCTTCTATAAATAAACATGATGGTCTTGAAACGTTCAAAGTGTTAAAATGAAGTTTGTGGAAAAAATCAACTGCGGGAAGACCATTTAAGGCCATACGATCAGGATTCGGGGTGGCGAATACATTAGCCAAGAGTTAAGATTATCTAAAAGCGAATGGATATTGTTCACAGCTTATCCTCATAAACACACCACAACATAATGGGAGTGTCAGAGAGGAGAAACCGTACTTTATAGTTATGGTGCAGATCTATGATGGAATTTACAACTCTGCCTTTTTCGTTTTGGGATTATGCTCTAGAGTATGCCAACACGGCGAATTCTCATATGGTTCCAACTAAGAAGGTAGATAAAGACCCATATGAACTGTGGTATGGAAAGTTCCAAATTCGTCTTACTTAAGGTGCTGGGGTGTGAGGCTCTTGTGTAGAGAGATACGCATGACAAACTCAACAAAGATTCTGTTAAGTGTATCTTATCGGTTACCCAAGGAAAACGATGGGTTACTTATTTCTATTTCCCACCTGAAACAAATTGTTGTTGCAAGATATGCTGAATTCTTTGAGAAGCGTCTCATAAGTCAAGAAATCAGAGGGAGGGCGGTAGTCTGAAGAAATTTCAAGATGAAGAAGATTCAACCCTTCTGAAATCACTAGTAACATTCCTCAAGAGGTGGAGGGTTTTGAACCACCCACAAGGAGGAAAGTGACTTCCGATTTCGTATTGTCCGAAAGACCGCATCGAGCTCCAAACCGCTTATGTCTAAATGTAGAGGTGGAGGAGCATAGTCTAGGGGATCTTAATGAACCCGCTAGCTATAAAGCCGCAATGTTGGATTCAGAATCTAATAAGTGGATTGATGCTATGAATGCGGAAATACAATCCATGATGGACAATATGCTATGGGTTCCTGAGTCGACCTTCTCCTGGTTTGTAAGAACGTTGGGAGCAGGTGTTTTTTAGAAAAAGACTGAATGGATGGTATTGTACAGTCTATAAAGCTCGTCTTGTAGCATAGGGTTACACTCAACTCTACGGTTGTGTTTGATATGAGAAACGTTCTCACCCGTCGCTGACATTAGAGCTATTAGAATTCTCATATCTATGCAGCATACTATGATTATGAGATATGGCAAATGGATGTAAAAACTGCCTTCTTAAATGGTTACTTGATCGAAGACGTAATATGGTGCCAACTGAAAGGTTTTGTTCGATCCTAATCCATCCAGGAAAGTTTGCAAGCTTCAAAGAATCCATTTATGGTCTTAGCAAGTATCAAGATGCATGGAACAAAATATTTGATGAGGAATTCAAAAGGTTTGATTTACTCAAATCTTGATGCGCCATGTGTATATTCAAAAGGCTAGTGGAGAAATGTTACATTCCTCATCTTGTATGTGATGATCTAATACATAATGGGAAATCACATTTCCTAGTTACCAAAGTGTAAAGGATTATCTTGGAAAGTGTTTTGCCATATGAAAGGATTTAGGGAAGCAGCATTTATCTTGGAATCAAATCTATTGGGATAGATCAAAGCGTTTAATTGGACTTTGTCAAAATGTTACATGGATAAGATCTCTTGGAAGAGATATAAAATGGATAATTCCAAATCGTGGTCATTATCCCCATGCAAGAAGACTTGACTTGAAACAATACAAGGTGCTAAACACCTCAATGAGGTGAACGCATGAAGAATGTACTATGCTTCGGTTGTAGGGGCCATCATGTATGCGGTTAGGTGCATAGGCCTGATTGTTGCGGTTCGCCGCAAAAATATTGACAAGCCGATTTCAACAGAATACAGGTGAACCTTCACTGGACTGCTGATGAAAAACATTCTTAAGTATTTATGAAATTCTAAAAGATATGTTCTTGGTTTTGGTGAAATCCGTAGCACGAACTTAGAGTTGAATGCTATTGCGACTGCTGGTTTCGAGAATTGGTCAGAGATGACACTATGTCTCAGATAGGTATGTTTTCGTTTTGAATGGAGGCGCAGTGGATTGGAAAGAGTTCAAGCAAAGTACACTGCATTCATGTCTGCTACAGAATCTGAATACATAGCTGCGTCAGAAGCTGTTTGGATTAGGAAATTTATCTCAGGGCTTGGTATTGTACCAACGATAAATGAACCTTTGAATATGTACTGCGACAATTCAGCTGCAGTTCATTATGCTAATGAATACGGGAGTTCAGAAGGGGCCATGGACTCTATCATGACGATATCATTATGTTCGCGAGTGTGTTGAACTGGGAAATAAGGATACTTAAAGTTCACACAGATAACAATCTAGCTGATCCTTTTACAAAGGGCTTTATCAAATAGAAAGCTTACTCAACATGCCAGGGGCATGGGGCTTCGTTCCCTGCTAGTAGTTTCATGTAGTTCTGTGTTTTGTATTTGGATAAGGGATGGAAAAACATTTTATTTATGATAAAGATACGTTGGTATTTTGTTATTTTATATTATAAATTGCTGTCCTATTTTTGCATTTTAATTCCTTATGAAATGATAATGTATTATTCTTAAATTAATCCAGTTGTTCGATTAACCAATATGGGAATATTGTTAAACTCTAAAGACCAAATCTGAGTGATTGGTGATATTATAGATATGTGGATATTACATATATTAAGGTTGAGTCCACCAAACCTCAATGATATCATAAGTTGATTATTGGAATTCCCGCCACAAGGAATATCACTTTATGGATCGACGTGATCAAGTGAATCTTGTACGTGATTTTCTTTACATAAATCATTAGGACTTGAGATGCAAGTAGTTTAGCATATGTGGAGATTCTTCTTGATATTAGTTTAAGTTGTCCTGATAAGGGTAACTATTATGGCTTTGTCAAGATGGTTTATGGCACTTGATGACTGGACGGGAAAACTTGTAGTCAATATAGAATTTGTTTTCTTCAAATTGTTGAAGAAGTTACACTGGGCCCCTATTAGAAATAATCAGTAGTGTGTATGCCGTCCCTGAAACTCAAGAGAATGTCTCATTGATTTTTCAGTAATCTTGATTTATTCATAATGAGAAACTAGAATCGTTAAATATGGCATGACATTGATCCATATCCTATTTAACAAACGGTATCGGAACAAAGGGATTGTTAAATTCAAAAATCTTTGTTCTTGCATCATGTGAAACACACTCGGGGTTTTGGGAAGCTTGGCGTGTTGCTAGACGCCTCTACCAAATGTTATTATATTATTTGATATAAAAATGTCCAAGTGGGAGCTGTTGGAATATGTCCAAGTATAAATTAATATATGTCCGGATTATTTATTCGAGCCTACGGGGACGCACGCGTTAATACGGTAAAAAACAATTAAAAGAATATATTAAATGTATATATTTTGTGATAAGATAAACTCTATGTTTATAATTAAAGTAAAATATTTAATGAGTTATTAATATGCATTTAAGGAATAAGGAAAATAAACGGTTTTCTTTTTAATTGGCCATAAACCCCTATTAGAAGTGAGAGGGTTTTTCCTTGTAATGGACAAGGAGTTCTAGCCTATAATAGAGGTTAAGGGATTCATTGATTTGAGTAGCTTGAAAAAATAAATCCTAAATCTTCTCTCCATCTCTTTTGTTTAATTGATCAACACAAAACTCAAAAAGGGGTTTTCGTTCTTGTGTTGGTTCGATCAAGGGGAAGAAACCACAAGGGTCCTCAATCGTTGATTTCATACGAGAACGTGGTGGTTTTATTGCTTTTCACTACTAGTTATAGCATACTTAATTGTTTGCTAAAAGAACGTTTCTGTGATGTGGAAGCTTAGAGGAATCTTTCTTTGATTCTTTGTTGGTTTCGCGTGGTATTTATACACGCGTATATAGAAGACGTGTTTACGGTTACCTTTAAACGGTGTATGTTTCGTGCTTAAAAGGGTACATGTTTTATTCTTTGTTAATTATTGTGTTTACACGTGACCATTTTTCCGCCTGCGTACTCGTGTAATTTTAATTGTTAACTTAGATCATAAAAACCCAACAGAAATAACTTGCAACATTCAAATATATAGAACCTTTTTATATATAAACAAAATATTTTTTGATTTAAATAAGTCATATGATAAAAATTAAAATATTTTATCAATACTTTTTGACACTCTTTGAATTATGAGCGATTTATTATCGATTAGCAGCCATATTTTTCTGATGTAAACTTCAATAGTTTCTATCAATGTTGAGATTTAATTTTTTTATATAAGTAACAGATCTTTCACACATAAACAATATTCAAAAGGCCATTTGATAATAGCCTTTGAGACCCGTAAAACTAAAAAATGTTTGCCTTTACCCAATAGGCCAAGACAAAATAATACAGTACCATCTTTTTCTTTCTTCCCAAACTTTATTTCGTTCTCCTTCATTCATTTTCATTCATCTTCTTCAGCTTCACCTATCTATTTTCTACAGATTCACATGTTCTTTTCTCTTCTTTTTAACTCAGTTTCATCTCAAGATGATTCCTTATATTTTTGTCTGGGAGGTGGATATGCACACTCACAAAATCACCTGTGTAATGCATATGATACAAAGAAAATATGCATTTTTGTGGTTGTGCACATAGCTTTATGTGGGTCCTCTGTGTCATGTCACTCTCTTTTTCTAACGTGGGTCTTGAAATAACCCCACATGTAGCTCGTAAAAGACCCTGATTTCTAAGGTGGTTCCTGTGCACCACATACGATGCACGTAGGTCCGCCATTAAATGTTAGTCAAAATCATATGACATCTTAAGCGATGAGCTTGAACAAATGTATCTCCTCACAAAATCATATGACATCTTAAGCGATTAGCTTGAACAAATCTAGTACACATTCATGTACTTGTATGAACACAACCACAAACCTGATATGACCTCCTCTACTCGTTGTATTAAATTCAGTAGTGTGAATATGCAGAAATCATAAAGGGCACAGAAGAAGGGTCTGCTAAACATCACTCCAATTATTGCAATCTTTATTGCTATTCGCAAGTCCATCTATATGATTGGTACTTGCAAAAGCAGTATTGCAAATATCTTTTTTTTTGATCCTTGAAATGTATAACATACATAAGCCATTAAACTTAAGACAAACAATAGCTATCTTCTATTACATAAGCTATTTATATCGCCACATATAAAATGAAACGTGAAACTATCCACAAATTCATTTAGCATATTGAATTATTGATATATAAAATTTTCAAATGTTTCAATACTGGAGCAATAAATAAAATAACTTAAAAGGTACTTTTGTAGAAGTTTGAGATCCAAATGTTTCTAAACTTTTCGTGTACATCTCCTTCAGTTACAGTCTTATATCTTTCATCATTTGAATATATAAGGTGAAATTCTAAGTGGTTTTGTCATGGCAACCATGACACTCTATAGAGAGAAACCTCATATTCATATAATCATATCATGAAGGTGTGATCATTAAAACCCTCAAGAAACATGATTCAAGTTTTTGAAGACATTATACTAAGTAGCTTGACACTCAAAATTCCCCTTAAACGAAAACTAAATTCATTCACGAATTTTATACGACTCATTTACATCTTTACATTACTATTTGGGAAGAATACAACACAATGAGAATCAACATATTGTGAAATAGAAACATAAGAACGGATATAAAAGTAAACATACCATTAACGACTTGTGTCTTAGACATGTCGTCAAACATCTTTCGAGCAAGCTATTATTAACTAAAACACATTAAGCATTTCATCAAACACTCTCTATGTACATCATAAATCTAATAAATGAAATTAAAGATAAGTCCGCGATATGCAAACACGAATTTACGCAATAATTTGTGTCTCAAAGTTTCCTGCTAAATTAAACATCAAGAATTCGACAACAAGGATTGTCAAAAATCATGTTAGAAGGATAGATTTACTCACTCAATAATCATAAATCGGACTACAGAAATTTAAACTAAAATATGCATACACTTTTCATCCGATAGAAATTTTCAACCCTTTCACGATGAAAACAACAAAAGAACGTTCATGAAAAACCTCCATTCAAGATTTATCAATTGAAAAAATGGAAGCAAGAAAAAAAAATATATGGAAAATTATGAATAAATTTAAACGGAAAACAGGTATCTATAGAGGGTGTTTGGGAGTGCGTTATTAAAGTGATTATCTGATTATCACGTTTGCGAAACGTAAATAATCCATTTAGAGTGTTTGGCAAAACATATACAATAAGTGATTAACTGCGTTGTATCCCATCCAAAACGTCATTTTGTAAAAGCAGCTGAGCACCTGCTGTTGTGAGACGCAACTTTTTATTTGTATCAAAATTACTTTATTGCCCATCAATTGTATGCTGTTTATAACTACGAAATACAAACAATTTAATATACGACAAACGATGGCCGTATAAATTTGCACCCAAGCTTTGCATACATTTATTTATTATATAGATTTAGTATTTACTTTTTTAATAACATGTACTGATTTTGAAAGTTGAAAAGTTGAAAGTACCAAATATAATAGCTAAATGAAATTCAATAATATAATTAGAGTCCTATTTTTGGTATTTAAAGAGTTGTAAGTTGTAATTATTAAATCAATTTGCCCCACTAAAAAAATTGATGATTGCGATATCAACAACAAAAATAAATTCGCAAAACCTCAATATCAAAAACCACGTTTTTTTGTTTACGGCTGCTATCTGGATTAAATGTTATATCAAAACGCATAAGACCTAATTAAATAAGCAACCCAAAACACCCCCATAAATGGTATCAAAATCATTTTCTCTAGTGATGCGTCTAATGAAAGTCAAACACTTACTAATAACAACTCAAATATGCCATTACTGGTTTTTAAAAAAGGTATAGAACTCGATAGCATTAGATAGTTGGTGTGCATAATTGGGCACACGAAACCACATTAATAGTTACACAACATTCAAATGAGACGATGGACATTAGGTTACACGTGATGAAATCGATATCATTTGAATAAAAGACGTACGACCGTTGGTTGCAGAATTAGGTCATCACAACCGACATGGACGTACAACAATAATTAAATTGACAGAAAATGAGTATCTACATATTCAAATCCGGATATAATATAAAAACACACTTGGTTATTGTACGGACAATATAACCCTAGTCTGTGAGTATAAAGAAGAGTTGTCAAGAAACCAATTAAGACGTCCGTTGTTTATGCTTAATTGGCTAAGAATAATTAGCAATATTTCAAAAGGGGGCCTATTTGTATACTTTTAATTGGCTTTTGACTAAATGGGGGTTTACTTAAAGAATGGAAGGGGGATGGATATGTTAGCTATTATTGTTGAAAAGGCCGATTGTATAATTATATAATTGCTTTGACTAAATGGTATAAGTAAAGAAAGGGCCGATTGTATAATTTTAATTGGCTTTGACTAAATGGGTTACTTAAAGAATGGAAGGGGATGGTATGAGAAGGGCAAAGTAAGGGATGACATATAATGAAGAAAATGGATATTATAATTTGTGTTATCGAGTTTGTATTTTTAAATAAAGAGAAACGGACACGGAAGCTAACAAATTACCAATATATCCTCGAAACTAATATTTTCTGAAAACAAGCAATGCTTGTATAAAATCCTTGTAGTCTTTCACATAGACATAACTACACAAGTTAGAATTATTAAGTGTTTATTTAGGTGTCAATCATAAGATTTATAAGAGTAAACTCACGAATATATAATTAGGGGGGCTACGTTGAAATAAAGGAATGAGAAAGGAAATGATAATGGTAATGCAAAGGAATTATAATGGTTATTCTATTACATATGTTGTTGCTTGGTTGAAATGTTGAAAAATGATAATGATTTTTGCTTATTATGAATGAGAAAAATGA
>BQNB010123124.1:0-18562 GCA_026074375.1 Tanacetum coccineum
ATTGGCTAAGAGGTACGCGTTTTCTATTTACTTCTTATTATGTGTTAACCTATATGCTATTACTAGATCCAATCCGCTGCGTACTCGTAAGCTAATGGTTACCTAGATTGTTAAATCCCAACAAATAGTATATGCCTCATTATCATGTAATCATAATTAACATACTAATACATAATGTGAAAGATTATAAGAGTGGTGGCCTTGTAATGTGTCAAAAACACTAGCAAGATTGATCGTTTTCTATGAACGTGTTTTTTATTTAGGTTAATAAAAGCCGAAGCCTTGTAAAATACGCTTTGTTGAATAATCACACTTCTAATTTGCCACATTTTTAATAAGGTACGGGTTCTTACTAGGGGTGGAAACGAGCCGAGCCGAGTGCGAGTTTGCCAGAGCTCGAGCTCGGCTCGTTTATATATATAAAGCTCACTCGTTTCGAGCCTTGAATTTTGAGCTTGAGTTCGGCTTGTGAAAATTTTTATAAGCTCGAGCTTCGCTCAGTATCAACTAATTTATATGATGTGTTGAAGAAAACAAAGTTTAAATGGAGCTCGGCTCGTTAATCACACAAGGCTCGAGCTCGTTATTTCTATTAAGCTCGTTTATACACAATTATACGTATAGATAATGTGTATACTTATGTATTTCTAAGGCTCGTTTAGGCTTGTGAGCTTACTCGATCTTTTTGTATAGAGCTCGGGCTCGAGCTCGGTTACTAAATGAGCCTAAACTTAGGCTCGAGCTCGTTTAGACTTAGCTCGCTCGAGCTTTTTATCGATCCGATCTCCAATTGTTCACGAATAGCTCTGCTCGTTTTCACCTCTCTAACCAACATAGTGTACTAGTCGAGTGATGTGGGCTTAATAGTTTTTGGTACATACTTGAGTTCAAATTCACATGCGGCAACTTTAGGAATTAGGATCAATTACAGTAGCTCGCTATGTAAGTTTGATGATCATCTTTCACACGTTACATTTAAAACGGGTATACCCGCGCATAGCGACGGAAATTCCTAGCGACAGATAATTAACGACATACGATATTGTGGTAAGTTTTTCGTGTAACATTTAAAATAGAACGTGAAAATATCAAAATGTAATTGTAAACGGATGTAACATGCGATAATTCAACACATTTATAGCGGCAACCAATTAACGATATGCGAACTCTTAGTAGAATTAGAAACCATGTATCATATATTAGTCAACTCTTAGAATTCGTAAAAGTTGCATAAACTCCTTACCATTTTGTTCCCTAAAATACATTTTCATTTGGTTCTCTAAAATACATTTTCAGTTTCAACATTTTCGTTTCCTTAACAATCTAAATCATCGGAAGACAATCACAATGAAAACTTGACAACATCATTTGTTATCATATTAAAAAATCTAATCAAATCGTGCAAAACATAATTAGACATAATTAGACTATACAATTAATGTAGTAAACTTTTTATAATGAATTTTCTGTTTTCAATAATTTGTTAAATATTTCAATAACATTCAATGATTGCCATTTATATATAATTTAGCCATTGATGTCATGTATAATTTAAATATACAATTTCAATCTTTTTAACGAGATAACTCTTCAAATATTTCAATCTTTTTAACGAGATAACTCTTCAAATATTCTGTCAAGGCTTCATATGCCTTAATTTGTTTCAAACAGGTAATATCCCTTTCCTAAAAGTGGAAATTTGACTTTAGCCCACAGTCCAAAAAAAAAGTTTAAAAACTCCTGTCATATATCTAAAACGATAACAAACAAAGAATCATGTTAACATATAACATGAAAATGATAAACAAATACATAACTAACACACAGGTAACTGATAATCAAAGAGATTTACGCACCTTTTCACACTCTTTGGATCGGTTAAAGCCATCTCAGCAAGGTTTTCATTAACCATGATTTTCTTAAGCTCTGCCCCATTAAACATCCCATTCCCAAACTCCAAGTTAAACGTATCTACATTTGGATCAACCGAATCACCAGACACTATTTTACCCATTTGTCCTCCAAGCGAAGGTGGTAGCTTAAGCGACTCCTCCATAAAATTCAGCTTACCCATAGCACTATCAATAGATACTCTTCTGTAGTGCCTAGTCGTTGGAGCAATGTCTCCACCCGCACTCCTTTTAATCCCTTTTTCTTTTATTAAAACCGCTACAACAAAAGCCCCTTTCCCCAGCGCGTTTTTCCCCAGCGACATATGTCGCTGGGGAAAAGTCGCTAAACGACAAAAATACTCCGACGTGGCATTTTTTCTCGTTGAATCTTTAGTCAAACGATATCGAAAGGTTTCCTGGGGAATATTTTCATGAAATTTGATAAAGAATTTCAGCGAAAATCTAAGCGAGAAATTATCCCGCCAGTGTTTCCCCAGCGACATGTCGCTGGGGATACTTTTGTTCATTGTTTAGTGCGTAATCAGTCCATAATTGTTGTAGCGTTTGAACTGTACAACTTTCTCCAGCGACATGTCGCTGAGGAAACTTAACAGGCTTATTTATTAGGTTGGCCCGTTTATAAGTTAACATATTTTCGGGTTTGGGCTTAGTTTCCCCAGCGACATGTCGCTGGGGATGTTCGTTTGACTTTTAAACAAACTACGTTTTTTAGGCTATTTTCGGTCCAATATTCCACATACTAACTAAATTTACTTCAAAGTTAACTGAATTTTACTCCTAGCTACCACTATATGTAATCATAATACACGGAATGACCAAATCGATTAACGTTTATTATTAAAACATCAAATTACATTAGAAATCGATAAACACTCAAACATTAAAGCATAACTCATACATTCCAAATGCTAGATTGATTTATCTTAATGAAAAACTACTCCATATTAAGGTTTCCCATCCCATTATAGATCTCGTGAAGTATTGCAGCTGACTCAAGTGTGTGGTTCTCGGGATGCCTTTCCATCTCTAATTGTCCCTCTAGTATCCTTATCCTTGCCTAGCTCATACATTGAACCTCTAATGTGTAACCCTACCTTATGTTACGAATCATAACCGAAGTCGAAACATGATCACTAGGATCCAACTTCAATATTATCTCACGATGATGTTGTTTCTTAATAAACAACCTTTTTGCACCCTCGTTAAAACGTGGTTTGTCCTTAGGTTTACGATTAGGTACAACACGGTTTCTTGGTCCAGTTGCTACCGGAAAGTGTACGGACCACTTGTTGATGCTCATAGATACCCTTGCTTACATTGCATTTAATTATTTACTTCATTAAAACCTAGCTCAATAGATTGAACCAATAATGTTGGAACCCTAACTGAATACATTGACCTTAATGTGTAACCCTACTTATACGTTGTTTGACTTCTAATGTGTAACCCTTAGCTCATAATTCGAACTCTAATGTGTAACCCTACCTTACGTTAACCTCTTATGACAGGAGATGAAACAGGGTTGTAATGTATTATATGGTGGTAGTGAATTGAGTGTGGAGAAGTTGAAATGAGTTGAGGTGTGATAAGGTTAAAAGATGTAATGATGAGTTGCATTAATGTGTAACCCTAGCTCATAAATTGAACCTCTAATGTGTAACCCTAACTCATACATTGAACCTCTAATGTGTAACCCTAACTCATACATTGAACCTACAATGTTGAACCCCAACTCATACGTTGAACCTATAATGTGAACCTAGCTCAATACAACAGATCCTATCTTATGTTGAACCTAAACTCATAAATTGGAACCTATATTGTTAGAACCTAAATCATAACATTGAACTATAATTTTGAAACGCGTTAATTCATACATTGAACTATGTATGTTGAACTCTAACTCATACATTAACACCTCGCTAATGAGTTAACCCTAGCTTCGCATACATTGTTCTTCTAATGTGTACTCCTACTCTTATATTGTTGAACATTTTTATGTGTAACCCTAATCGTCGAGTGAACGAGGAAAACCAAACCGAATGTACCGGATGATCGATCCGAATGAACAAGAAACCAATCATTATATAATACCATAATATAAAAATTAGTTTTATTATTTGTAAGATACATAATTATAAAAAAATTTATTAGTATTCTATATTTATAAATGATACAATTTACATATTTTTAATAGATAACACTTTCCCCAGCGACATGTCGCTGGGGATAATATTTCAACCGATAGGGAAGGGGAAGGAAAGTTTTTTCGTTTGCACTCCATAATTTTTTCAATAACGCGCCATTTTCGAAAACGACAAAATGAAAAAGTTTCCCCAGCGACTTGTTGCTGCGGGAACTGTTTCATACTAAAATTAATTTAGCGTTGACAAAGTCAAGTTTTAGTAAAAAAAAAATAAAAAAATCGTTTCTCAGCGACATTGTCGTGGGGATTGTCTGCTGGGGAAAAAACTTTCTAAAATGTCTCGCTTTTCTCAACAGACGACCACAACCGATTAAAACACAAAAAACTATCTCTTGTTGACTCGGTTGTTATCATCAAAAAAACCACACCACACACCACTTTGTCGCACCGCATACCCACACCACCATCCACTCATCGCACTACCATCACCACCACGCATCCCACTCTGTCGACACCTACGGCATACCCACCACACACGAGCACCTCCTCTCTAAAAGTTTAATTCTTTTTCTCTTTAATCCTCTAAATGAAATTCTTGGTGGTTTGTAGATGTAGTGTGTACGACGCGGGAAATTATCTTGGTATTGTGTGTGGCGCAAATTGGGGGGTGTTGGCGGCTGGCAGCGGGGGTTTTGGCGGGGCAAGTAGTTGGCGGATTTTGGCGGGGCACCGGGGGGGGCAGGGGTAGGCAGGGGGGTTTTTGGCGGGGTTTGTAGCAGATAGGGTTTATGGCAGGGCAGCTGGTATTCGGGTTGTTTAATTAGGTGTGCTTTTTTCTATCCTTTAGGTTATCCCCAGAGTCATGTCGTTGGGGATTGTAATAACTTATTAATTTTGTTTAACCATAATTTGGTTGGCGGCCGGGCGGTGTGTTTAATAAACGCTCTGGGGATTGTAAAAACTCTTTTTTTAATCTTATGATTGTTTTAGGATTTTTGAGATTAAATTCGGAAAATCCGTTCTGAATTTTGTTCATCCCTATAGAAACCCGTTTCCGAATTAATTTATTTGATTTAATTTAGGAAAAGTCCCCAGTTTTGGACTGCTTTTTTATTGTTTTGTCTCATTTAGGATAAGAATGTATTAATGTTTTTCTACTATTTGAGATGATTCGACTGTGTTTCTCCTTTACTCCTATAACGAATATGTCTTTAAACATAATTGGGGAGTTGTGGGGATATGCTGCAAAATTTTCTCAAATTGGTATATCTGGTTATACGCATTCATCTATGAGACGAATATCATTAAAGAGTTTGTTAGGATTGCCTTCATGAGTTGCACTAGGGGCACAAAAGCATCTAGGATTGCCTTTTGTATATGTGGATTATTGTAATAACTAAAAGTATAGATCAAACGCGGATATGTATTCGCCGATAGAGTTGGTTAGAAAAAACCGCTGGGGTTCCGAGAATTTTTATTATTTATGACGGTGTCCAATAAGTTTGTCGCTCCGAGAGCAGTGTGAGTGAATAGTTGCGGGGAAAATTAGATGTCTATGCAACGAGGATGTCAATATGGTAGATTCAAACATCGAATGTGATGAGAGAGTCATAGTACGCTGATATCGCGGTTGTGTGGAACCTACCACTTTTATTACTCGTATGGGAAAAGCACGGTGGAACGGCTCTACCTACGTCACCGCCTCAAGCTACATACGACCGCTCTCTTGATGACATGACAGCGTTACTCGATTGTTCTTAGCTTTATTCCTTCGAATAATGATAACACAGAATGACAAACCAACACAATGAGATATTGGTGAGGACAATGTAACGACCGACTCAAGCTACACGTAATACAGAGTTGTTGAAGAGTTATTTCAGTGCCAACGAAGGCGCTGTTACCCCGGTTGTGACCATGTGACTCGTATCTAGCCTTTATGGCAACGTTTACCTATTTTAAGGTAAAGGTAAATTTGGACGGTAATTCTATATTCAATGAAATGTGTGTAGTAGTCGGTTACTAATATGCTTTACCTGAAAGTCTAAACTCGGATACTAGCACGTTCCAATGTTGTCTTTACTTATGCCATAAATAGAAGACTTTTAAAAGGAATGATGGTTAGGGTACGAGTCGATACATGCTTTGTGAACCACGATTGTTGCTTATTTCGGGGAGAAGTTAACAAATATTGTGCAAATTCTGTCCGTGTGTAGTACGAGTAGATGGAAAATGAACAGTGACACACCGGGGGGAAGGACAAGTTCCAGGAAAGGTGTTGGCTTTACTTTCCGAATGCTGAGTTCTAGTTGCAACGTATTGTGACAAGTGTATGTGGACACACTTTGCCAAAAGACATGATTTGGCTGCTACTGGGAAAATTGTACGGAGCCGGTAAGATGCAACCACCGGTTGATGGTGGAGCTTAGAAGAAGTTGACTTGTAAGTATTCAGATTTTGCAAAGAACTCTAGAAGGAAATGTTTCGGCGTAGGGTTGTGTTGCTGAATGGTTCAATCTCAGCTTCGGCAATGTCGAGTTATACCTTAGTCAGACGTTACAGCAGTGGCCGGTGATATTGACAACATACAATCTGCTCAATGGTTATGTATGAATGAAAGTAATTAATGCTGCACGTTGTTAATTCCAGGCCTTAAAATCCAGAGGCATGGACTTGATGTTTTACTTGAGGCCTTTGATTGAGGACTTGCAGGTTTTATGGGACAAGAAAGGTGTTCATTGTGTGATATGTGTTGAGACTACAGACATTGTTTCAGGACATAGTTAAATATGAGAGCGATGGTTTATATGGACCATAATTGATTTCCTGCTTTCGAAGTAGTTTGTATGGAGTGGAAGTGGGCAAGGTTACAAGGCATGCCTACATGTAATGAAGAAGAACTCCCCATATATTGGCGGTGAAAACCCAGTGTAATCGTTATGTTGGCCACTTAAGATTTCTTATGGAGCCCCCTTAAATGCGAGGAGTCACGTGATTCAATGGCGATACTGATCACAGAGATCCACCTAAAGAATATCCTAGGGATGTAATCCTGGCTCAGCATGCTAGATTGGTCGACGTTACTGCGAGCCCTAGCTGCCATAAGAGAAAAGGAAAATTATCTTGAAACCAATGGAACAGTAATCGATTTGGTTAGTAAAATTTTGATGTGGTATGGAATAAATAGTTGTCATAAAACCCATAGACTCATTCAATGCTAAGTTGGTGAGATTTATGATTTTATCTTCTCTCTTCAATTAATAACATATTTACTTTCATAATTTATAAATAATGCACAAACCCAATATATAAACCATGGTTGTTAAGATCCCGATCTTGATCTTAGGATATTTCGATTTTACGATACTGCAAAGCAAAAATGATCCAGATCCTACATAGGATCTTTGCACGCTTAAGATCTTATAGGATCCCGATCTTGACCATAGGATCTTAAGATCTACTCCGATCCGATCTTACTTTTCACGAATCACAAATTAAAAAACTACAAATTTATAGGTTGTGTTTCGTAGAATTTAAATGAACAATCATCTGGCCTTTGGCTCAGATAGTACCATTCTCCCTCCGCAAACGCTCAGTTGACCGGTCAAAGAGGGTCTTGCAAGAGAATGACCAGGGTTCAAACCCACCTATTGGCTAATTAGGTCGGGGGGACATGAGCTTATTGCCTGGGGCCGGGTCCTTGGGGAAGGGTCCGGTTGGCATCAAAAGATGCATGGGACCAAGATGTTTCCAACCGATTCACACCTTTTTGCAAGAATTTAAAAGAACATGTTAATCTTCTTAAACATTTCATAATTATATAATTTAGGACAACAATTTTATGAAACATTAATATAATTTTGTGTTTATGATATATAATAATCTGTAGATTTGTAAAATATTACAAAGATATTAAGACAATGACATTATAGTAGGATCTTACGATCCCGATCCGACTTTACGATCTCGATCTTGCAAAGACGAAAACGATCTTAGTTAGGATCCTAATCTTGAAAACCTTGGTTTATTGTATGGCTTAAATCTTTTTTTAACTTGAACCTTCCTTTTTTAAAAAATTCTATTATAACTATACTTTTTGCAAGATTTGGGAAAATAATTATAAGACTAATTATTAGATATTTAAATTTAAAGGAGAATATATCTCATATTTCTTTCGGATTGCATGAAACCTTAAATTTCGTCAATATTTACCAAAGACGCGTAAATATAATTCTTAATTCATTATACACGTAATTTGGTCATCGTTACCTTTTCATTCAACGTTAGGTACTTTACAAGTTTTGGTTAAAATCCAAAACTATATATATCCAAAAAAAAAGTTTATTATTATTAAAGTAACTCCTTCGACCTATTATTCAATTGCCGATGGGTTCCAATGGCAGTAGAGAGGATGTTTTTCTCATGATATCTAGAGAGATACTCATAAAGGTCGGATGTGGTGGTCTCGTCCAATACAAGCGGTAAGAGTCATGGACTCTTGATATGTGGCTCGTTTTATTAAAGCTCTATGAACCATAGCTTACAACAATGATCGAATAATCAAAAATGGGACACAGAGAATTGTTTTGTCAATAGGTAAAAATGCCTTACAATTTTCAATGGTATTATTTGTATACCGGTTAAACGTAATCTTATTGGTTCTTCTAATGGCTTAGTATGCAATCCTCATACTTCCATATAACCAAGTTTTAGTAGCCAATTCGTTGACTAGAGACGTGAAAAAACTACCAAATCCAAAAAAGTTTGATGGATTAATTTGGTCAACATGTTGGGGTTTTGGTTATGATTCGTCTACCGATGATTACAAGGTTATAGTAGGCTTTAAATCAATAAGTTTTAGTTGGATGAGTTTTCAAGTGTTAAGTTTGAAAACAAATGTTTGGAAAGATGTTGGAAAATTGAAGTATATGTGTTTTAAAGTTCCGCAAGTTGGATCTTAATGCAAAGAGAAGAGAAGCTTCACTGGTTTTTGGACTATCAAAATGAGAAGGGTGTAATTCTTTCTTTTGATTTATCTGAAGAGAAATTTGAAGAAATCTCTCAACCTCGTGATTTCAAATATGAACCATATTTCCATATGGGGATTATTGACGAATGCTTATGCATATGTGATCTTAATCATCCCGTATGGGTAATGAAAAACTATAATGTAAGAGAATCTTGGGTATCCTTGCAATACCCTCTCAAGAATGATAATGATGTTGTACACTGCTTGAGACCAATCAAGGATTCTTTATCACACACAAGTTTCTTCACTAACGAAGACATGATTAAGTCAAGGATTAGAAATGTTAATTACCTTCCAATATTTGTGCGTAGCCTTGTTTCTCCTCATGTGTTCATGGGAAACTAATTATAAAGAGAAAGAGAGAGGCAAAAATACCGAAAGGTTGGTTCTAATATTGATGTATTTTCTTGATAGTTCCATGTAACTCGTGTTTGAAGGATTTTGGTAACTTATGTTTGGATACTTTGTGTTAATTTGTTCCTTCTAAATTATATACTGTTAACAATGCTCCTAATATAGTCGCTGCTAACAAAGACAGTTTGGAATAATCATGTCTGGTACAGTGGTATTTGATATTGTTAATGTTTGAAAATAGTGTTGAGCAAAGCCAACTGTATCTATACTTGAAGACTATCCTGTCTTGTACTTGAATCATACATTTCAAAAGTTAACAGTTCACATAAGTTCAACAATACTAGTAAACACACAACGACTCCACCTTCGCAGTAAGTTCATTAGTTCACTCGAATTATTATGACCCATTTGGGTCGGTGTATGTGTTACCGAAAGGTTCACGACGTGTTTGATGAAGTTGAGAGGATGTTGAAGGAAAAGGCTTGGAAAAATAGCCATGGCTCGGCGTCCCTTGCTGATTATGTTGATGTATATATAGTAGTGATTTGGGCTAAACTCATTGTAACATTTCGTTTTCTAACTCCCATAGTCACAACCGTTGAGTAAGTCATGTGTATGCCCCTCACATTATAAGAATACATCTGATTGTGGGCCGGTTCAGGTTACCGGTTATCTTTTACATAGAAAAAAAAAAGACAAAAAGCAAAATGGAAGGTAGAATTTTAGGATATGATGCCAACAACAGTATTTGCCTGTTTTTGGGCTTAAGCTTATTGTCTCATGTTAGTTTTGGGTTGCTCTTTTTTGAATAATTGGTTGGGCTAGCATTTATCTGTTAAATAATCTCTTTTCTAGAAGAAAAAAACATCTCAACATTGGTTTCTCAAAGGCTTTATCTGGCTTAAATAAGATATTCAGCAAACAAGCAATAAGCTGTTGGGTACTACTATAAACAACTTATTGTGCTTGGAGAACATGATAAGCTTATAAACTACTACTCAAACCAACTTATTATATACATATACTATGTGTGGAATAAAACTATGTCGTTTTGACATAGTTTGCTACAGTGGTGCTACAGTAACCGAGCCCATTTGAACTTTTTTTTTTGTTTTTCTTTTTCTTTAACTAGACAACTTTAAAAAAAATTGCTCACCACAAAACCAAAAGTACTTATTTATTCAGATCAAAAAATATCCGCGACATGAGACCAAACACATAAGCACATATAAAAAAAAGAAACTATTGTACAAAAATAAAAAATAAAAAAATTTTGCTCGGCACAAAATAAGAAAAAAAAAATTACAAAGGTATTGACTTATTCAGATTAAAAAATACCCACAACATGACGCCCAACACATAAACTCATATAAAAAATTAATATTAAACTTGAGACTGGAAAAATAAAGCCGCACAAAATACAAAAAAAGCCAAAAAAATTAAAAAATTTAACGGTCCGCATCAACGCGCGGGCAATCATGGTTAACACATATTTACCCAAATCTTATAAAATTATATTAAAAAAAACTCAAATGCCCAAAAAAACAACCTTTAACCACATAATTTTTAAAAAATTAGCACACGCAAACCACACTTATAAAACTTTGAAATCTTACCATACAAAGTTTAAAAAAAAAACACCTACATCTGTAATAAAAAACACCGCCCGCGACAACGCGCGAGCAACTATGCTTTTTTATTAGCTATACTTTTTAACCTTTTGTCCGGTCCACAACTCAACTTTCTTTATACACACTTATTACGCGTTGTTACTTTTCTATTATTTTTATTACGTGTTATGAAGTGTATTTTCCTAACTACTTCGTATTACTTAATTAAATAGTTGCCACGTATTATATAAATTATAATAAACGTCTTTGTAATTCACTTTTTTCATTATTAAAATAAACAACTTTTAAACTGTATCATTACAAAATCTACTTTGACGCTTTTTCCGTGTCAACTATGGCGTTGAATTTCTAGCCGGTTAAATGTATATATGGAATATAAGATTCCAACCTACTTCTTTAATAGAAATTTAATTATCTTGATCAACGACAAGTTATAATATCACCAAGAGTGAAGGATCCAAGTTCATTATCATGTAACCATAATTAAGGTAGTAATACATAATGTGAACAAGATTATAAGACTAAAGCAAGCTTTTGATCGTTTCATATGAACGTGTTTTTTATTCAGGTTATTAGTAAGTGTTAAATGTTAAAACCCTATATAGGTTAAAACAATATTACTCAAGAGTATAATAGAATCCCTAATAAACTCTGATGAATCTTGATCCATCAATACAATTGGATTGGGCCTTCTAATAATAAGAGTCGGAGCTTTATAAGATACGCTATACTGAATAATCACATTATTAAGACCGGTCGTAATAAGGAGGTGAAGACTGAGTCTTCCCCTTGAAGGAGTTACTGTTAGTTATCAATTAGTTGTCATTAGTGTTGGTTTTAAGATAAGTGTGACAACTGTACGATTTGTCAATCATTATTATAATTGTCAATCATTAGTTAATGTAATAGTTTTCCTTATCTTGTGTATGAGGTGTATCTTAATCTCATCCTTATTTTAATCTTCTTGTAATCTATAAGTACCAACCATGTGTTGAGGGATGAAATACGAAACACATTACCATTTTACATTACTCTCTTATATGGTATCAGCCTAGAAAGATCCTTAAAACACCAAAAACCTTAACCTTCATCATAAAATAGTTGTCCTCCGGTCATCGACAACTCGTCGATGATTCGGAGGGATCCCAAATTTAATTCGCCTTTTCTACTTGTGGTAGCATTACGGTGGGTATGTGAATTCTTGATTAGTTTCATCAGGATCACAAATCATCTTGTAGAGATCTCTTTGGTTGTTTATAATAAAGACTGCTAAGGCACCAGCACCTTGTGCAATATATGTGATGGTAAAGGTGAAAGTATAAAAAGAAATGAATCAGGTCACAACAACAAGGTTGGTGGGAGCTTGTGTGAACTATGAAGGGGCATGGGGCTTTCTAACATCAACAAATGGGGTCAGAGAAAAGGATATGATGGGCACACTAGTCACATGATGGAGTTACTATTTGACAACCAACAAAAAAAAATATTTTTTTTTTATTATATCTTTGAAAGAATACTTTGAATTATTCTCCGTTATAATGATACTTTGAATTATCCCATAATTTGTGTTGGTGATTTGTGCTAAGGTCACAAATTCACACGACTGTTATTTTTTCTCTTTTCTAGTTTTCTACTCCAGTCCGAGCTTTTACGATTTCGCCGCTCGGACTGCGGGGGAGTGTTAGTTGTCAATTAGTTGTCATTAGTGTTGGTTATAAGATAAGTGTGACAACTGTACGATTTGTCAATCATTATTATAATTGTCAATCATTAGTTAATGTAATAGTTTTCCTTATCTTGTGTATGAGGTGTATCCCAATCTCATCATTATCCTAATCTCCTTGTAATCTATAAGTACCAACCATGCGTTGAGGAATGAAATACGAAACACATTACCATTCTACATTACCCTTTTACGGCTCGATAGAATGACGCGCCTTCAACTATATAGAATGAAAGGACCCGGTCTTGTGGACGACCAAGACGTGAAGGATTGTTTTATGGGCCCAAGTTGTGTTGTATGTGTTGTTATTTTGTTTATGCAGGTTATATTTGAGTGATGAAGTTGTTTGTCTTATTACACTAAGTTGGTTGTGGAAAGAAAAATATGAAGTGGCTGAGGTAACGCTGATGAATATGATGTTGAATTAACCACACATCTAATGGTGTGATGTATCTATATTTATAATGACAAGAATACAAGATAATCAACTCCTATAATTGTGGAGTGATAAGTACAAATATATTTAGTCAATATAATCAACTCCTATAATTGTGGAGTGATAGAGTATATCAACTCTATAGTAGTTGATTATAATGTACAAATAAATTTAGTCAATATTATCTAAAAATTCCCCCCTCAAGCGAATAGGTGGTGGCCAAGGCGTAAGCAAGACCGAAAATAACTAAATTGAAGCGCGAAGACTCTTCGTAAAAAATATCTGCCACTTGAATCTTGGTTGGAATGAACATTGGTATAAGAGCTTACACTATGCCAACAAGTTTCTTTGAACGAAGTGATAATCCAGATCGATGTGTTTTGGCACGTTGTGAGAAACTGGATTTTGAGACATAAACAAAGCACTTTAATTGTCACACAAAAGTGTCGTCGTAACGGTGGTAGAGCAAAAGTATCTCGAAGCAAATGTGTAATCCAAATGATTCTCTGCAGCGGTTTTGCCATGGCACGATATCTCAGGTAAGCACTTAGTACCCTACTAATGCTTAACCAATGCATGTCATATAAACATATATGCGCTAGAAGTAAACAAGTAATGCATGTATGTCCCTCACAAATCCCATTTGTGAAAACAGTTTTGAAAATGGTTATAGTCCAGACAAAAACTTTTGACCTGGTTCTCTATAACCTTGGCTCTGGTACCAATCTGTAACACCCTCAAATCTGAGTATGCAGCGGAATGTTGAATATCCGAAGGCGTTACATTATTGGGTCAATAGCACAAGATCTGAGAACGACTACTAAACGTGTCGTTTGAAAAAGATACATTGGATTAACAAAATACTTGTTTGTTACATAAGCTCATGGCTTCAAATAGTTCAACAAAATAGATAAAGATTCCGGTTTATAACAATTGTCCCCAAAGTGTAATAAGACCCCAAATCTTAAGTGTTGACTCTTCAATTATTGACTCCCAATGTATCATCGCACCTCGTGCCTTATTGACCTGAAAAACATGCTTAAAACGTCAACATAAAGTTGGTGAATTCATAGGTTTATGTAAATCGATGGTAGGACCGCAAGATTTCCAAGTGTATGATTAAGCAACAAATGCAAACATCATAAAAAGTAATTACGTTTCCCTAAGCTCATGACACCGAAGCTCGACATGTATGAATGCAAATATAAATTTGCCAACAGGTGTCCGTGAATGATGTGCTAACCCCGCAACATCCCAGATTCGACATGGTATGCGTTCGTTCCCAGTGATAGCTAGTCACCCGAACGGGGATTGTCAATCCCTAATAGATCTATCCATAACATTCGCGCCCACACAATGTAATTCCCAATCACATCTATGCAATTAACAGTTCATGATCATGGACATAATGGGTTATGGTAACTTAGGCAAACACGTAATCATGGTATAAAATGTACACTTGCGTCCAGTTTGTAAAACAAAGCATGTTCTCACCCCAAGGATGTAAATCATTTAAATAATTGTAAAGCATGGGGCTATGAACTCACCTTAGCCGGTAGTTCTCTGAATGATAATAAATATCCAAGTAAGCAGTGGATCACACCGTTAAGTACCTAGGTAGGTACGGTCAAGTCTTAGTTTACACATTTAAGCTAACGACTCGATGTATAACTACATTCCATTTTAAGTTTATATATACCGTGATCACTTGTGTGGTAACGCATAAGATTATTGTTTTTATAATTTCGATGGTTCTCGATAAATGTGAAATCATTATTAATAAATATACTTATTTATTAACTTGTTACTAAACCCGTTCAATGTCCGACTATCTTAATGTTCGACCGACTTGTCAAGTGTTTTATTTATTTCACTTTTGTTCACTAACATACCCTTAAGTTCCTAGTTATTCCACTTTAGTCCCTAGGTTTATAAATATACACTTTTATATTTTAAACCTTTTAGTTTCGGAAATGACATAATTAGTCCCTTAAGTTTACAAAAAGGTAGTTTAGGTTTTTATAGTTACACTTCAATCCTTAAGTTTCAGAATATTTCAAAAATAGTCCCTGGAGTTATTGTAATTCGAAAATGACCAAATCAATCCCTTAGGTTTCGGAAATTACGGTTTTAGCCCTTTGACTTGCGAACATTGCATATTAGCCCCAAATAAACTTCGACAAGTGTCATTTTTCTATGTTAAGCTCAATTAAGTTTATAGAAGTTGTTTCGGCTTAAAATAAGCTATCCGAGCTTATTTTTGGCTTAACGGGCCTTATTGGGCCCGTTAAGGTCCGTTTAGCTTTTTAGAGGTCCAATATGATTTTAATAAGTCCGAGAGCCTTTAATAAGCTCATATGGGGCTGTTAAGCTTAAAATAAGCTCGGTGAGCTTATTGAAGCTTATTTCGAGCTTATTGGGCTTACGGGCCCAATAGCTCAACCCGAATAGAACCTTAAGGGTTCCTTAAGCTTTTTAGCTTATTTTCTATCCTAATTAAGCCCAATAATTCTGTTTTCAGTTTAGCTTATCCAAATAAGCTAATAAGCACTAGTTGGTGGGCCGTTGGGCCCATTTAAGGCCCGAAGAGGGTCTTAGGCTTCTCGATTGGGTTCATTAAGTTCTCAAGAGCACAAATGTCTTTAATAAGTTCATTTAAAACTGTTAAGTTGGTAATAAGCCCGAGAGAGCTTATTAGAGCTTATCCGCGCTTATTGGGCCCGTGAGCCCAATAGTTCAAACCCGAATGTTATAAAAGTCCATCAAGCATTACTAGCTTATTTACCATTCCTATTAAGCTTAACGATCTGTTTTATTTTCCAGCTTATTCATAATAAGCTAATAAGCTTCTGATTGGGCCGGTTTGGGCCGGTTTGGGCCCGTTAAGGCCCGTTAAGGGTTTGAAAGAGTTTCGTTGGGTCCATTAGGGTCCGTTAAGCACATTAAGTCCCATTAAGCGCTCAGGAGGTCGGTTTGCTTATTTTAGCTTATTCGATAAGCTAATAAGCCCGTTGTTGGGCCTATTGGGCCCGTTGTGAGCCCGATTGAGTTTCAGGGTTTAGAGCTTGGCCCATTAACATTATTTGAGCCTACGAAGCTCATTTAACTTGTATAAACTGTGCCAACTTTACCGATAAGCTGTTAGAGCTTATTGTGAGCTTAAGGCTCACGTTGGGCTCGTAAATGGGCTAGTAAGCCCGTATGGGTTCGGTCTTTATACTCTTGGATCCAATAACGTTTTCTAGGTCCACTTATCTTATTTAAAGTTGTATAAGTTCATCGATAAGCTGTTTGAGCTTATCGTGAGCTTATTTGCTTGTTTTGGGCCTCGCCGGTGGGCCGTTAGGTTTTATAAGTCCATTAGTGGCCCGAATGGCTTATTAGTGTGTTATACGGTTTCGTTAAATCGTTTAGCACCAAAATGAATGTGCCTAGCATTTTCTAATCGCGACCCGCGACATGCAAACGTTCATTAATGTCGAATATATGTTTCCACACCCCCACGTCGTGTTTACAACAATAGTTTACGTATAGTTTCATTTCAAATTCGCGAACAAGGCTTATTACCTATGTCGTGGTCCATTTTTATGTATCAAGGTTATTGTTTGCGTTAGCTTTTGCATTTCTATCACCACGCAAGTTATTAAACGAATACAATGTGCTCATAACACGTTCATTTTATGTTTATCATGTGTGTTTTCACGCTAGTATATCGTATGCACATACACTTGACCTCTAAGCTAGTTTACAATAAACGAATACGTACAATACAAAGGAAATGAGTTGTGTGCAACTTACAAAGGTCCTATAGCTCGAGAGGTTAAGGAGTGGACGTGTAAATTGCTAACCCGTAGCGCGTATACTCCCTTGTGGATGTTTGTTGGCGGTTTGAGACCCGAACGCAAAGAGGGAGTAAATATTTAAGTGTTTATGAGTTTAAAGAGTGTTCTAGTGTAGGTGTGAGGGGGTATTTATAGGTAATAAGCTTAGTTACTCCTCTTGGTTCCAAAACAAAACCAAACCGTGCCCTAGAGGTGGTTTTGAGAGGTTCTAGTTGATTACTCATGGTTTTATGCTAAACCACTCTAGTACAATCTTTAATTACTTAGGTGATGTACAAGATTGAGTTAGATTAGGAAAATCTCAAGGATTTGAGTATATACATGCATGTGCCGCGTTTAACCAAAGCAAGGGAGCCAAGCAAGTCATTAACCAAAGTGTAATAGCCTTTTAGGAGACCATTAGTACCCATATTAATTACCAAAGAAATGTACATGTACTTAAAGATCAAAAATGGAGATTTGCTAGTTGTATGTGTGTGTGTAACCGGCCACATGGCTTATTTACACAAGAGGTTTGATAGTTTTTGTGTTCAAGGGTTAAAAGTGGGTATTAGTTTGAGTCTAGGTGAGTCTAGGTATTTTCGGGGTGCGTCCAAATGTATTTTATCGCGAAACGTAACCCTTTTACGCGACCAATAAAAATAAAATACGCAGAGTACATAATTATTCTCAAAATAATTATTTCTTACTTGATTGATGTAAACCTTAATTTATTTGGTGACCGTTTACATTCATTGATTATTTATAGTCTACGCGGTTTAGCTTAAACGTAATTATTAAAAGTAAACGCATATCGGACTAAAATAAATAGTGATCATTAATATAGTCGTACAAAGACATGAAAAATGAGAAATGTTACAAAAACTTTTAGGGTTCAAAATATGACTAATGCTGGGACAAGAGCAGTAGTTAATATTGGTAAGGGTAAGATGGATACTGACCTTAAAAAGTCAAGGTGGGTTTGGAGGCCTAAGGGAAATTACTTGGATCATGTGTCCAAAGACAGTGGATCATTCATGCTCAATCAATTTGAGTATGTTAACCCAAAAGGGATTTCCAATTCTGTAATGGCTTGGGTCCCTAAGAGATACCAATTCTCTTACTTTTTGTGCAGGGCAATCTAGAGATCTTGTTACAGGATCATGCAGTGGTGGATAGTGGTTTCTCTAGCCATATGACTGGCAACAAAGCTTATCTTTCAGACTATGAAGATTACAATGGAGGCTTTATGGCTTTTGGAAGTGATCTCAAAGGAGGTAAAATAACGGATAAAGGTAAAATCAGAACTGCTAATTTATACTTTGATGATGTTTATTTTGTAGATGATGTAGGATCCCGTTAACACTTACACTTCATATAACAAAACACGAATCGAACTAGAAAAGAGATAAAGAAAGTGAGAGGTTAGAGAGAATGAGAAAAAGAAGATTTTTATGTAATGAAACAACTAGCTTTTTCTAAAGAAGAAAAAGCTTATATACCCCGTCA
>BQNB010123125.1:0-14955 GCA_026074375.1 Tanacetum coccineum
AACAGGTGTATTGGGATCTCCAAGGATTTGACTTTGAGGATGAGTATTGTGAATCCTCAAAGTGTGGTTTGTACTGACATCTATTGTAATAATCCCATCATCATCATAAGAAGCCTTTTCAAAGATACCTTCACTTGATTTATCATAAATCCTTATTTCAGGCATCTCATCATCATCTGCATCAGAGAAGACCTCTTCTTCATGATCAGCACTAGGAGAGATAGCTTCAATATTGCCAGAATTAACTTCCTCAAAAGCAGTATTAAGATTAATACTACCAGTATTAACAGGATTAGTACTGGTAGGTGCTGTTGCAGGTACTGGTCCTAAGTGCTTCAAAGCAAGAGCATCCAGCTCTTTTCTAAAGGTCATAATGTCATCAGCAGACTTGGATATTGGTGTAGAAGATGGCTGCTTTGGGGAGTGAGTCTTCTTTGTAGCAATCTTTTCAGAAACAGCTGCTTTTCTAGTTGCTTCAGTTAGAGATGTAGAAGAAACCACCATCAGGTCTGCAGCCTCCTCAGTCTGCACATCAATATCAATGACCTCTTTTGAACCTGCAGGGTTAGCTTGATTTTGCAAAGAGACAGGTATATAATTCATAGAGTCTGTAAGATAGTCTAAGTCAAACATCCACCTATGGCCTATTCCCTGTACATTGGGTTTTTCCTCAAGAAAGTTGACATGAAGGTTTACTTCAACTCTTTTGGTGACTAAATTATAAACCCTAAAGGCTTTACTATTCACAGAGTAACCAACAAGAAAACCCTCATCAGATTTTCCATCAAACTTTCCTAGTGGGCTAAGAGTATTGAGAATGGTAACATGGCACCCAAATGGTCTTATGTAGCTAAGGATTGGTTTGTGGCCAAACAAAAGCTCATAAGGAGTTTTGTTCTGAGGCTTGGTCTTCTTACCTGTTTGAGTTTAGCAAGCAGTATTGACTGCTTATGCCCAAAAAAGTGGTAGGTATGTGTGCGTCAGCTAGCATAGTACTAGCTGCTATATAAGGGTCCCTATTTCATTCATCTCAACAATACCCATTTTGCTGAGGAGTTCTTGCATTACTCAACTCCTGTTTTATACCCTTTTATCCCCACAGAATCAAGCAAAACCCTGTTTTAAACTCTGATCCCATTATCTGTTTAATGATTTTTACTTTTTGTTAAGTTGGTTTTCTATTGTCTGATAAAAGTCTTAAGGATGTCATAGTCTCATCTGTTTTGGCTAGAAAGAATAACCAACAAAACTTTGAACAGTCATCAGTAATCCACTAGATTTCTTACCATGGTTGATACTCCTCACAGAGGTAGGTCCAAATAAGTCCATATGCAAGGTGTGTAATGGGTGGGTCACATATCTGTCAATCTTGGCCTTACAGGAGGCCTTGTGTTGCTTTCCTTCTGACAAGCACCACACGTGTGGTCATTTTTGAAACTATTGGAGGTATCCCTCTACTAGTTATCCTTCACTAAGGGGTTTATCTTTAAGTTTTTGAAATTAAAAGGTGACTACCTCCTGTGCCACATTTTAGCTTCTCAAGATGAGGCTTTTGCTAATAAACAGGTGTATCCTTTTGAAGAATCAACATTTTTCATATCAAAAGTATACATGTTGTGTTGCCTAGGAACTTTAAGAAGGACCTGATTTTCATCAGGCATCTTGAAGTCAGAGGACACCACAAAACACTCTTTTTCAGTAAAAAGTACATTTAGCTTTTTATCACATATCTGAGATATGGAGAACAGATTAAAATGTCCAAGTTCTTTCACAAAAGCCACATCATCAAAAACTAAATTTCCTAATCTAATTGTACCTTTTCCACTGATACTACCTTTACTTCCTCCAAAAGTAACAGATCCCACTTTGGATAGTTCTTGATAATCTTCAAGATGGGCCCTGTTACCAGTCATGTGCCCAGAACATCCACTATCAAAAATACCTCTATGCTCCATATGCTTCAGTGGATGATCCTGCACAATCAAAAAGAGATTAGTTTCTCTTTGGGACCCAGGCCTTCACAGGCTTGGGTCTGCCTTGTGGACCTCTAGAAACATTAACATTTGAATCAGGGGTTGGTCCACTATTGGTATTGGAGAGTGGTATTACTTTTCTCCAAACACAACCTGCTGAGGTCTTAACAGCAGTGCCCATTTTTCCCTTAACAGCATATGTATTTGACTTGTGTGCTGTATTTCTTGAAAAGTGTCTATTTACAGGTGAACTTTGTTTTGAAAAACATTTCTTTGGACTGTTAAGATTCACCTGTGAAAGTTTAGGGCTGGTTTTGTATGAAGTCTGGTTTGATACTGGTCTATTTACTCTAGCAGTATTAACATGCACACTACCAGAATATTTGCTTGCCGAGTATTAAATTTAGAGCTACATAGGCCTTAATATGAGTGACAAAAACCAAAAATATTTTTCTTTTCATTTTAAAATAATAAAAACCCCAAAAATATTCTTCTTAACCTCAAATCCGTTTAATTCTTTTCTCAACCCCTCTATTGTTTAATTCTTAATGTCGACATCCGGATTCTACTCGTGTTTTAATTGTGGAAGGACAAACGAATTCCCACAATGTCCATGTTCGTATTGTGAGATGTGCGGTTTTAACCTTAACGACGGAGTTTGTTTAAGTTGCAATCCAATTTATAATTCTTTCGACTATTCTCCGAATTTTTCCGACCTACTTCCACAATATTCGACATATTTTTGTAATAATTGTGGTAGCAATCATTACGATGGTTTCGATTGTCCATCACGAGTCTCGTTTAATTATGAACCAGAATCATATAACAATCAAAACCTTAGTGATAATTATTTACCATTTGATTTGCAAAATGATTGTCAATATAATTGTTGTACTAAATGTGGAGGTTCTCACGATGATTTTTCATGTACACAATTATGGTGCGATAACGATGAGCCGATTTGCGAGAATTATGGTGGTTATCATATGGATTATCAATGTCAAGATCAACCCCCATAGCAGATCGACAATCATCAGCCTCAGGAAATTCCAGAAGTTGTCCCTTTAAGTGAAGATAAAGAATGGATTGAAACAAAGAATGAGTTTTATAAAATGATGGAAGCTTACACGGAAAGAATGAGACAACAATGTGAGCAGGAGGCTTTACTAGCAGCTCAGAGAGAGCAAGAATTGCTTGCACAAGAACTCGAAGCTCAGAGAGAGCAAGAAGCCCAAGAAGAACTTCCACCAAACTCCGGTTTTCATCAACTTATTGAAGAAATGTGTAGTGAGAACGTTTTTGCAGAGCAAAAATTAAAGATGGAAAATATGATGCTCGAATTGCTTGACGATTGTCAACAAAAGATGATTTATCGGATGCACAATGATGTTGATGATTTAATTGAGAAAACTCTTGATTCTAAACTTTTATCGATAGACAAGAAATCTCAACATCTCGTCCAGGAGCAAGAGGAAGTACAGATTATCAAAGAGCCGGAAGCTAAAAGTCGAAATCGATTTACACCATGTTTGCAGAATTTCAAAGTCATTACTAAGAAGAGCAATACGCTTCAGATTTTTCCGGTTAATGCACTCACACACGATTTTCCAACTGAAGAAACTGCTAATTCTCTAAGTATGGGGGACAAGCATCTTGATACTATTCCGGAAACGAAAAGTGTTAAAGATCCTATCCCAACCCCAAGAGAGTTCAAGGTTACTTCCAAGTGTGATGTGCATATTAATGATGAACCATCTCCGTTTTCTACAACTTTCTTGAATCCTCTTTTCGATTTAGACGATGAATTTTCCTCTAGTGATGACGAATCACTTTCTAATGAGGACATTCTGAATGAAGTTTTCAAAATTTATTCGAACCCTCTTGTTGATGAAGAAATCATTTTTCCTAAGATAGATCCGGATTCCCTTAATGCCGAGTCTAATCTTATCAACTCTATGCTTAACCGTGATACTTTTATTGATTCTAAATTTGATTATCTTCTCGAGGAGTTCTCCGGTAAACTCACTCCTACCAATCCAATTCCATCGGGAATTGTTGATACCGACTGTGAACCAGAGGAAGAAGTCCGTCTTCATGAGAATATGTTCTATGAGAATTCATCGCCGGAGGAACGTAATGCTGAAATTTCTGATACGAGTGTCGAGTCTCCCTCCCCACTTCCTATTCCCGTCACGAATAGTGATTCTCAAATAAAGGAGATCGACTTATTTTTTGCTTCCGATGACTCGATGCCACCGGGCATTGAGAATGACGATTATGACTCGGAAGGGGACATTCATTTTCTTGAAGAATTGCTTAGCAATGATTCCACTCCCCTTCCTGAAAATGAGTCATCTAACCTTGGTCATGTTAATGATCCGTCATCCCCTCATCCTCCTCTGGAACCACCAGATGTTGAGGTGTGCTCTGATTTTAAGCCCAATACGGGTGATTTAGCAAACAAAGCGGTGAAGGGTATTTTTGAATAATATGTTCTTAAGCCTAAAGTTTTGCCCACCCTTCCCACCCTTGAGCAGGATTTGGACCTCATTTTCATCCGAATCTTTCTTCCTTTCCTGATCTATTCTTTGACTTCTTATATTCTTCGCTCCTTCGGGAGTGAAGATAAGATTTTTGCGGCATTTCTATTTAAAGCCGGTGGTGTCTCACCGGGATGGAACTTTCATTCACATTAATGAAAGCCCGATTGAGATTTTCTTTTCCATTTGCTCCCCCAAGGACAACTTAATTCGGGGTCGAGTCAGGCTCGTGACTTGGTTATAAAAAACAAGTGCTTCTCGGGAGGCAACCCGTGTTCTATCTTCTTTCTATTTTCTTTAATAAGTATGATGAGGAGGCTCTCCTCTTCTTTTTCTTGTTTTCGTGTTTTGTGTTGTTTGTCCAGGATTTCTAGGATTTTAAAGACTCCCGTGCTTGTGGTTTTGTCCCTCGTTCACTCGATCTTCTCATCCTCAGCTTCATTTTGGGAATTCAATATCCTTAATCTTATCGATTAACGTTTATCTTTAACATATTTAATAAACGGCTTTAGATTTACGTAGGTACCCTTTAAAAACATTGAGGACAATGTTTCGTTCTAGTATGGGGGGGGGGGGTATCTATCGATTTGATTTTGCCTGCAGCCGTTGTTCTCACTTTACCCCGTTTTTCCATAAAAAATATGTGATTTTTAGCAAAAATAAAAATGTTTTCAAAAATAAAATAAGTGTTTTGTCACAAATTTTGACTTTCCTATTGGTGAGAATGAGATGTAAATTTTGACTCGATCGAGCGTGTTGAGCTCTAGCTTTGTCCCTTAACGTTTTTAGACAGTAGCTTTTGCTAGTCTTTTATATAAGAAGCTTTAAAATGCGATTCTAGCTTATCCAAGCCAAGATTTTGCAAGTTTCCATAATTGACTTTAAATATGCAAAGCTTGTTTATTAGGCTAAGCATTCGCGGATTCTATTGCTTAGAATTTTAAATTGGCGAAGAACAAGAAATGATAGAGTCAAGTATAAGTTAGGATGCTAAGCAAGATTTAGTTGGAAAATCTAAAGGCTTATAGTTATAACTTGTAGCTTTTCTTCCCATAAGCTCTTAAAATGACTAATATACATGCTCTTTTCAATTTTAACAAGTTAGAGTTTTTATCACTCTTTAAAAGCCTTATGGTCAACATTTTGGAGAAAAAGCTTTATCGATGAAGTTGACGTCATTTGAAAATAAGAATGTTGGTTCAAACTTATAACTTGATTTTCTAAAACGAAATTTTTCTACTTGCAAAAATTTGTATAAAAAATTGGTAAAAATGAAACACAAAAATAAGTGTTAATGAATAAAAGGATGCAAGTTATAAATCCTTAATAAATCTAATATACAAACTCCATCGCAATAAAGTATACGGGCTCTTGTTGGTAGACGGCCAATGTGACGTAGAAAGAAAGGGTGGAGGTTGTATATTTCTAAGGACTAGTGTCATAATAAGTAGACTAACCTCTTATCGGAGGCGTGGCCGATGTGGCGTCGAGATAAAAGGCACCGGTCCTTAGTCACTAATAATAATGTTTATGTTCATGGTAAAAAAAATAAGTAGTTAAAATTTCTTTTTTCTAAAATCAAGTTATTCTTATGGGACCAACATTTGCAAGAATCTTCAAGGCTTTTTCACCGGAAGTTAATGCGTCTCGATAATTATTCTCCAAGGTGTTATGCATGGGCACTTACCCGATGACGATGGGATGTTTCGAGAAGAAATTCATAAATGGGGCAAGTTAACCAACGGTGTCTTAGCTAAGGAGGTCCTTGTTTGCTTTGAGTTATGATCTTACTATGTTATTAACATATTAGCTCAAAAGGCCCATGTGTAAAGCCTAGTCGGATCATACCTATCTAGAATTGTGGACCGGATGGTTTTAATTGAATTGAGCATTCACACCTAAAATATAATAAATGTCGGGAGGAAAAGTTAAGTCATTCACAAGTTGTAATTATAAGTAGTTTTAGCATTTAGACTTGTAAAAAACAATGATCTTGTTTTTAAGCTTGGCTTGGGACTAGTGAAAATTCGGGAACGATGAATTTATCCTTTTTGGGCATTTTAGGATTAAAATGTTTCTTATTCTACGACCCTTAAAGTTATGAAAATAATAAAAGTAAAAAATGCTGTCTATTGTGAAAAATAGAAAAAATAGTAAAAATGAAAAATCAGAGTGTTTAACCCAAGTTAATTATTGAGTAACAAAAGACGGATTGCTAAGGAGTCCCTAGATCCTTGTTAATACGTTTTGAACGATTAGGATTCATGGTAGTATTATTTCGCGGAAGAATGGGGGAAGAAAAATTAAGATCTATACCCCCTATATTTTTTGTCAATGATCTCCATGTTATTTTGATCCACCTCAAATCGGGTCATTAGTTAGATTGTAAATATCAAGCATGTAAAATCTCAAGTGTAGGGGTACGTGTTATAAACCCTAATGTGATGTATTATGTTATTCAAAAAAATGAGAAAAGAAAAAGAAAGAGATTGATGTAGAGTTGTGTAGAGTTTGTAGATCTTCGTCCGACTCTTGGCTTAGCAACCAAACCAAAGTGTCTTCATGTAAATAATTAGCTAACCATTTCACTCCAAATTCACCCACAGCCACCCAAATTTATCCCATCCGTTTCTGTTTCTATTATATGTTATCTTACACCTATACCCCACAACCCTTTAAAAAGACCTCTTAGATAGTAATGAATAATGCTTGCACCTATCTATGGAAGTTTGATCCTTTACCAAGCCTATGGTAATTTATAAGCTAATACAGGTAATAGTGTGATTTTCCGTTACCCCCCCTATGTTATAAATTTATTATACAAGCGCCGAGGAAAGAGAGAATCCCAAACACTTATGTGAGGTGCTAGTGTATACTTTCTGTGCTTAATTACGAGGTCTAGAAGGTTGTGTTGTAAAATAATTTTTTAAGAGTAGGTAAAATGACCCCTCATAATTGTTATGTCTAGGTAGAAAAGCCATTTGCTGAGGACAAGCAAATCCCAAGTGTAGGGTATTTAATGAGGTTCATTTTATACACTTTATTTTGGGGTCCGTTTAAAAAATACCTCCTAAATTCGTGCATTATGCCCAAAATAGGTACTTAATCGTTCCTTTTCAGGTATTTTGCATTTGGAAGGCATTTGGAGGAAATACACGTGACTTGGGCTCTATTTGATAAGAAACATACAAGAGCTACAGACCTACACCATCATTGCACAGAATTTCCACTTCAGAAGCTAGAGACAGCGTCACAGATTACACGTGATGCCGTCACAGTGAAGACCAAGACGGCGTCACAAGATCTCACGACGGCATCATAGCACACACGACCCAACCCCATTACTAAATATTCTATTCACGACGGTCGTCACTATAAAACGCGACGCTGTCCAGCAATTTTCCTATATAAAAACAAATCCGATTTAGGGTTTTAAGTGTGTAACTTTAGAAATAAAAAGAGTTACGAACCTAGTTCGTTTAGGCAGCTGTTAAAGGATGATTTTAGGCCTAAAAAACCTATTTACCTTCCCCGAATCATGTTTTAATCAGTAACACTTATTTTAATCTTCAATATTCTTGTTGTGTGATTCTTATCTGATTTTAGCGTTATCATTACCATGCTTTGCTAACCTTCATTGTGGTTAATTTATAATTATAAAACCAGGAATGTTAATCTTGGTGTGTTGCATTCTTGTGATAGGATGTGCAAGTTATGTCTTAAAAACCAGCTTTTGGTCCTGTAATCGCTGTTGAAATGTCTAGGGAAAATATAATTGTGTAGAAAGGATACCATCGGGTAATAGTCTTCATACTACCTTGCCCCTTATATGGTTGATCCACTCTTAAATTATTTCAAATGCATTTAATATACTCTTAGGCCTGTAAGTATACTTCATACTATCTTACTAGATGCGTGTGCCTTAACGTATATTAAATAGATGGCAGGTTTGTGTAATTCGTTCATGAATTAGGAAATAATTACATAGATCATCACAAGTGTGACAAAGCAACAACACTAGGAGAAGAAATCTAGGGAGTAATACATGATTAAATAAACACAGTCTTTTATTATATTGTTATCATCAGTAGTTTAGATTATATTTAGTTTAATAGCTAAAACCAACTACCTCTTCAATATATGATTTTACCTGCTTTCATAAAATATACAAACATAAAAAGAATCATCTCTTACCTCTTTAGAAATCTGTTAGACACGTGATCATGCCTTTCCCAACCAATTCCCCGAGTAACCGATAAAACCCCCCGAGTCTTGCCTAATACTACCTAACTACAACGATTAGGTGGCTCTGGCCTAGGAGTTTGTAAAACTTTCGGTAGAAGTCTTATTATCCGTCCAAATCAATACATAGAAAATATATATAATATATTTATAGATACGTAATAATAAGGATAGAAACAATTATAGTATAGTATAGTATTACCGTCGGGTTCTAGAAATTCACTTTTAACCAAAGTGATATCTCAAAAACCTTCCGGGTCGTTTCCTCGACGAGAGGTGAATGGAAATCTACGTTCAAGTTGTAATTCGAGCTTGATTGTCATAAAAGTTTTGGTTTTCTAAATCTACTAAAAAAGAAAACATATAAAAGGAAAGCTAAACTTTTGTTTTAAACTATTAAAACGCTAAAAAAAATTAAACTAATATTAAAAACTTACAAGATTATACTAAAAATGATCTAAAAATATAAATGACTAAAATGCTTGCTAAGTGACGTGAAATGTTCATTAAGTGCGGGCTTAGGTTTAACGAATTAAAATGACAAGTAAAATGAAATGCTTAAAAATAAATGACAAGAAATTAAATTGCATTAAAAATAAATGACGGAATGTAAATCGAAAAGACAATACTTATGACTAAATATTTTTTTAAAATCTTTTTAAACCCGCCACCTAAAATTAATAAATCACTAATCACTTAACAAGTCACTAATAAATCACTCACCACTCATGAATGAAATTTAAACAAAAGCATTTAAAAATAAATATACACTATAGGCATGACAAAAATCAAGGCATATTATAAAAACGATAAAATAAATCACACTACTTAATTGAAAAGGTATTAGAAAATGAACCGAATTGAGACCCGCAATTTAAAAAAAAACGAATATCACCCCCGATTTATTAACTAAAAACAACTAATAAAAGTCGGTCTAGCTAAATAAACCCTGTAAGCCTCCACGCTCAAAAAAAAACGATACAAAATAAAATCAAAAAAAAAAATAAAAAAGAAAAAGCAAACTCAAAACAAAATCAGAAAAAAGCAAACAAGAAAAGAACCAACAAAGAAAAAAAAAAAAAGAAGTAACCACAAAACAAAAAAAAAACCAGGGACAGGTAAAGAAACAAAAAATAAAAAAAAAAAACAAAGAAAACCAAACAAAACTAATCACACAGAAATCCAATAAACCAAAAACACAAACTCCAATAAATTCCTAACAACACAAAAATACCCCACCCCCCCACCCCATAGAAACCCTCCGCCCCCCCCCCCAATCCCCCATACAACCCCCGCCCACCACCCCCCCAACCATAATAGCCCGTCACCCCCCCTCCCCCACCCCCCCCCCCCCCCATATCCACAAACAACTATCCCCCAGAGACGACATGAAGCTATCACTCACTACAACCACACCACCCCAACGAAAAAACACAGACACCCACATTCGCCCCAATACTGACTTAATGAGGCCATTAAAACAAAAAAACATACCCAATAATACCCAGCCCCATTAAACTTACTCCCACCCACATCTAACAAAGCTAATCCGAGGCCAATCAACTATACAGAAAAAACGAAAACGCAGAGCGACAACTTGTAATATTCTACAATCAAACGAGCACAGCAACAATATTTTAACGAGATTGAAATTTATTTAAGTTTTTTATAAAAACAAATTTGATTACAAATAATCAAATTATGATAAGACAAGATCAAATTGCATTACAATAAAGTAAACTCAATAAGCCACATACCAAGAGATTAATCGATACCAAAAAAAATAAGCAAACTACTACTTCCAATAAGCTCAAAAATATCTTTGGTACAATATCTCAATAAACTAAAAAGATTTAATTACAAAAGCTTAATAAAAAGTGTTTACAAGATTTGAAATAAGCTAAAAGACATTAAAAATAAACTAGACAATAAACTAGAGAGAACTAAAAAAAACTAATAACTAATCCTAAAATCTAACCCCCAAAAATGAGAGGAGTGGGTTCATTTTTATAGCCAAGTTGAGGGGTACATTTGTAATTTTGGACTAATCATCACCCAATCATTGCTTCTTTTTTTCATTCACACGGATCACCAATTTTATAAATTTTGATCCAGCCGCTCTCATGATGCCACGTGTATTTTTTCTTTGCTTCAATCATACGCACCCTTTTCTGTCTGTTGGATCAAATTCATTCTGAAATGCAAATTGAATTTGAGATATGTATCTTGCCCCGCCACGTGTCCGCATCTCATTTGCCAATTCTACATAGTGCTCGGTCACGTGACATTTTTTTTCTTTTATTTCCACCGCACGTGAGATGAAAATGCAACATTCATATGTTTTGTCTGTGTGATAAAATGAATTAAATCAATGTCACACGTCCCATTTCTTTATTGAGACAATAATTTATACCACGTGATGATTTCAAGTTACTTTCCCACTTGATAGTGCACCATTCTTCTTATTTATTTTCACCCATGTGACCATTACGTCACTTCCTAACTTTAACAGAATTAGCACCATTTAAAAAATGGGCCAAATTAATAATTGTTGGGCCTTGGTTATATAATGGGCTTCTTGCAATAGTGGGCTGGCCCGACCCACTAAATGGGTTACGGGTCAGCCCAATAAAATCCGAGAGCACCGTTGGAATCGTTTTCTCGTGCTCTCTCTGATCCCGTGCTCGGTTTTGTCCGGTATTGTCTTTAATTTTTGTCCTTTTCTTGATATCCGTACCTGCACATACACAAACACAAAAACAAACATATATATGCATTTTTCATTATGTTTTTGGTCTTTTGGGGTCGTTTTTCAAGGTAAAAAGTATGTATAAAATAGCGAATACCAAATTCCCCCATACTAAAGTATTGCCGTGTCCTCACGCAATGTTATGAAGTAAACACTTACAAAACTAAGAATTTCGATCCCCCCCGACTAATAACCTTGAAAAGTAGCAAAGTATTCATCGAGGGGAAATTAAGAATCAAAAGTTTAGATAAGCCCCGTTTTTACCATTAAATCAATATTATTTTTTTCTTTTTTTGGTTATAACTTTCCATCACTTCGTAACATTATATTTTCATTTTTTTTACTACTTAGGATCATAGAACAAGCAAAATAAATTCATCGTCCCCAACTTTCACTTTTCCATACTAAGCTTAAAAACAAGATCATTGTCAATTACAAGTCATGACACTAACACTACTCATAAATACTAATTGTGTACTTACTTTTCCTCCCCGAATCCTACTTTTTATCTCAATATTTTACTTAAGTCATATACCCGAAGGCTCTTATAAAGACTTTTATTGAGATACTTATTAATTCTAAAAATAAAGCAAACGGTTTTAAGAACGCAATAATTAGACTCCTAACCCATTTCAAAAGATCCAATGTCATCAATATTAAAGTCCACAATCGATGCCACCAAAATTTGGCTTTTATCAGGTTACATAACAAGAGCACACCATTCATGTCATATACCCGAAAGCTCTTTAAGACATGAGTGGACCAATCTTATTTGCACCATATACCCTTAGGCTCTTTAAGGTACAAAATAAGACAAAAAATTAAGCAACATTATTAAACCTTAGTCCTTTAGAAGGCTACAACATCGGCCACGCCCTCCGACATTTTTTTTACTTTATATAGAGAAGACTTCTTTTTGAAAAATTCAAGTATAAGTTTGAACTAAGACTAAAATTTTTGCTATATATTACATAAAAATTGTTGATTTAAGTTTAATCTCCAAAAACAGCACGTATATTAATCCGGTTAAGAGCTTATGGGAGAAAAAGCCACAAATTACATACATGAGCTCTTAAGATTTCCAAATAATCCTTGCTTAGCATCCCACTCATACTTAACTCTATCATTTTTCGTTCTTTGCGAATTTCTGCGAACGCTTAGCCTAAAAGTTAAGGAACAAGCTAGAGCTCAACACGCTCGATCGGGTTAAAATTTACTCTTATTCTACCCAGCAGGAAAGTCAAAATTGTGACAAAAACACTTATTTTATTTTTGAAAATTTTAAAATTTTTCATATTTTTTGAAAATTTTGGTGGGAAAACGGGGTACGTGAGAACAACGGGCAAAAGTAGGTAAGATTATATCGAAGATATACTACCCCATACTAAAATTAAACATTGTCCTCAATGTTTCCTAGCCTAAGACTTAAAAACCCCATACTATAACTCAAAAAGGTCGAATGCATAACTCAAGCCTGAAGAAAGTATCACAAAAATCTTAAGCCGTTTATCAAGTGTGCTAAAAGATAAATGTTAGTCGATAATAATCTTTAGGATATCGGATTTCCCCAAACTAATGGCAAGCAAAGGCTAGGAAGCTCTAGTGGACCGGGACAAAACACCGAACACGAGAGTCTTCAGAAAATTTAGGTTAATCCAGCAAACAATCACAAGTACAAACAACAACAAGAATCGGAAAAGTATAAGCCTCCTCACATCACAATATAAATAAGAAAGATGATAAAAGATACGCATGGGGTGCCTCCTATGAAGCGCTTTGTTTTTTATAACCGAGTCACATAGCTTGACTCGAACCTCGAATTTATTCGTCTTTGAAGAAAGTTTGGAAATCCTGGACTACCTTAGGTGGTAAGTCCCCTCCGAAGTAATGCTTCACACGATGACCATTCACCTTAAAGTTCGGACCATCAATGGAAGAAGAGATCTCAATCGGGCTTTCATTAATGTTTGGACAAACATTAAATCACATGAAAGTTCCACCCCGATGAGATGCTACTAGCTCTAAGTGAGATTCCAGGGGTCAAAAATGTGTCTTCACTCCCGGTGGAGGATAGTAAGGGAGAAACCACCATGGTAAGTGAGAGATACGCCTAGAAAAGTCCAAGTGACAAAATGTAAAGGAATTTGTTCGGTGTCAACTTCAACATTAATCTCACCTCCCCCTAGGTCAAAACATTCGTCTTCATTAAGCTCATCAACATTGTTTATCACTGGCACATTGGTCTCAATAATTAAGCTAATCTCAACATCTGGTGGTTCCGAAGGAGGACGAGGAAATGACGGAGTCTCGTAAAATCAAAGTGTAAATGATATTCAGAGGACGCGTGAAGTGTGGTCGCGCGAACGGAGTGAATTGTATGTAGACTTAGATCATAGCACATGCGTCAATGCTATTATTCAACCTGAACCTACTGTTGCGCGGTGAGATTGCGCGCGAGAGAGATTGGAGAGGGGAGGGGGTGATATTCTATGACCAGCGTAAACTCTTTATACCGTCCTACGCAGCAGAGACTCCCCCCCGAATCATACTCGAAAAAGAGTTTATTAGCATTGATATGTACTGCCACTTCTTGTCTCTTCCGTATGATCACTAAAAGTCTCGAATTTAGGTAAAGAGTTATCTGAATAAGAGAAAGAAGTATGGGACTCCTTAAAGAATGAATCACTATCCACAATGGGAATAGGAAATGAAGAGGGAGACTTGAACACATGATCAGGAGTAGGGTTATCTTTTAAAGATTCGATATTAGTAATAAGACGACTGATTTTCACTAATTTCTCTAAAAGAATAACGTCTTGGATTTGAAAAATATCTTCTAAGTCAAACTCTTTCTCTTCTTGATCTTTATTCACCTCCTCTAAACTATCGTACTCTAAATTAAGAGGTAATGCTTCAACGTACTCGATGTTCTCATAAGAATCGTCATCACTTGAAGTACCATCATTGTTAGAATCGGATAAAATCTCAGAATGATCGCTCAAAGCATCAACAGTAGAAGAATCTTCACCAACGGGCATATCACATGTATCTTCGGAAATACCCTCAAGCTCAATTGGGATTGGGACAAGGTTCTCAACACTAAGAATAGTGTCAAGATGCTCGTCCCCTATACTTAGAGAGTTATCGGGCTCCTTGATCAGTAAGTCGGGTGTGATTGCTTTAGGCTTGCTATATATAATAGTATACTCATCATCGTCATTGTCGTAGAAAGTAGGACGATTCCAACTTAGACAATTAGTATATTCAGATAGCTCTTCTCTAATATTCTACACATCTTCAAGGAGTTTACTTATCAATTCTTGAATATCCTCTTGTTGATATTGCTTGTCCGTCAAGGCATCCTTAATTTTGCCAAATCTCTCCCAAGCTATCAATATAACCTTTGGTGTTACTCCAAAAGGTATACGACTAAACTTCCTTAAGAAGGTGC